>LOJH01048725.1:0-12571 GCA_001685095.1 Ellobius talpinus
AAAGGTACTGAGCCACATGGCTAACATAGATCAGAATAATGGGTTAATATCAGCTACAAGAGCTAATAAGTAGCCTGACCTAATGGGCCAATCAGCTTTATAACTTTTAGAGATCTCTGTGTGATTTTCTTTGGGGCTTGCCGGCTGTTGGGTACCCGGCGGGACAGAAACCCCAGCAAGCTGGCCCCCTTCATTGTTACAAATGACGCCCAACAAACAGGCCCTGTTCATTGTTACAGTTGTTAAGACCCTGAGTCCTGTATGCCAAAAACTATACTCTTGTGGTAATCCTTGTCCTTATGGAGCAGAGTGGCCACTGGAGACTTTGCATTAGAGAAAGCTGATTTCCACAGTAGGAGGGATCTTTGAAGGCTACTGAATCCACCCCCTCCACTGATCTCTGAACACAGACTGCCAGTTTGTCTGTTCTTTGTTCTAACGGTAAGACAAGAGCAGTATTAGCTCCCATGCAGGCGTATTGTGAAGTCTGAAGCAACTGTCAAATCTGTCAAGAAAGATTGTCTCATCTTCTACGTACATTCCTTTCCAGTTATGGTTTCTGCCAATTTTCCTTCTCTAAGGTCTTCATCAATATATATTTTATACTTTTTACCCAATTTAAATTGATTTCCTACTTTCTTGAGGTTTCTATGTATTTTTAATTTTTATTATTTTATTCTATCATATATTACATTCTGATTGAGTTCCTCTCCTTCTTTTGGTGCCCCCCCAGCTCCCCTGTCCCTGAGATCCACTCCTCCTCCATTTCCCTTAAAAAACAAGAGCAGGCCTCTCAGGAATATCAACTGAACATGGTACAAGTTACAATAAGACGAGGCCCAAACCCTCATATTAAGGCTGGATGAGGCAACCTCGTACTAAAAGGTATAAGCACAGTCAAAACAGTCAGAGACATCCCTACTCCCATTGTTAGGAGGCCCCACTAGAACACTATGTTACACAACCATAAAACGTGCTACATGTATAGGCCCATACAAGCTCCCTGATTGTTGCTTCAGTCTCTGCGAGCTCCTATGAGCCCTGCTTAGTTGGATTATGTAGACTGTGTTCTCATGGCGTCTTCCACCCCTTTGGCTCCTACAATCCTTTTTCCCCTTCTTCTGGCTCTTCCTAGTGTTTGGCTAGGGTCTCTGCATCTGCTTCCATCAGTGACTAGATGATGTCTCTCTGATGGCAATTGGACAAGGCACCAGTGTATGAGTATAGCAGAGTATCATTAGGAATCATTTCATTGACTTTTTTTTCTTTTTCTTTTTTCTTTGCCAGTTGTGCTTAGTTCTTTCCTGGGTCTTTGGGCTGGTCAGCCTCTGTTTCTTGGCGATCCAGGCAGTGCCAGGCATGGGCTATCTCTCATAGCATGGGCCTCAAGTTGGACCAATCACTGGCTGGTCACTCCCACAAGTTCTGTGCCACCATTACCCCAGCACATCTTGCAGGCAGGTCAGTTTGTAGGCTGAAGGTTTTGTGGCTGGGTTGATGATCCAGTCCCATGGCCAGTAGTAGCCTTGCCTATTTATAGAAGATGATGGTTCAGGCTTCTTATCCCCATTATTAGACTTCACTAATGTCACTCTCAGATTTCAGGGAGTTTCCACTGCCCTAGATTTTCATGTCACTTTCCAAATGGTCCCTCCCATTCCAGTCATCTTTCCCAGTACTCTCTTCCTCAACTCCCTCATCCACCGCCTGGAGCCTCCAACATCTGCCCAGTCCTCTCCGTCTACCTTTCTTCCTTCAGGTGTCTTTCCACGATGCATGAACCATTCATGCATCACCTCTCTATCTCTCCTATTTCTCCACCCCATATTTCCTTAAAATGATGGGGCCCACATGCCCAGTGCCTTTAGGGGGCAGGACCCTGGCTATCTTCCTGCCAGCCTGGGCCTCAGGACTGGGTTGGCTTTCTTCTCACCTGTTGGTGGGGAGCTTGAGGGTTCCAGTGGGATGGACACAATGTGAGCAGACCTGCATCGGGTGGGTGTGGCTGTCTTCCTCTGCCTTACTTTCTTTAAGACTCTGTCTTCTGAACCTGGAGCTTACCAATGTGGCCAGACTAGCTGCCAGCAAGTTCTAGGCATCCCCCTGTCTCACCTCCTCACCATTTGGATTACAGCTGTGTGCTGTCATGTCTAGCTGTTTTATGTGGATTTTGAGGAACTGAACTCAAGACCTCATGCTGGTAGAACAGTGGCCATAGCCCCCAGACTATTGATTTTTATTCTGTGTATTTATTAAGCACTTGCTGTATGCCTCATGAATGATAAATATATTTGCCGAGCTATGCATCGACTAAACTGGAATTATTTCTTTATCATGACTGAGGCCAGAGTCAGGGGAAATTGAGTCTTGGCTCGATCTTGCCATTTTCTTTATCTTCTTTCTCCTCTTATCAGAAGTATCAAGAAAATCTTGACAAAGCTCTGATGATGGAGTCCTCTGGTCAGCATGGTTCTGCTGACCTGGTAGGTGCCCAAAATCCTCAATTCGGCTAATAGGTGCAACCTACACCGTTTCCCTTCTCTTCTGGAAATTTAGAACTTCATGCCAAATTTAAAACTTGAGTCAACACAGTGTTTTTGTTTCTTCGTACATTTGTTAGGAGGACTCTGGGATGTGGGATACAGGCCAAGGTTGTGCTATGCCTTCTTTAAAAATGAGTTAAATTTCATGATGTAGCCTTCTAGCATGGCACTTTCCTGGACCCCTTCTCTGGGCCTGTTTTGGGGCCACCTTTCCATACTGCTGCAGCTTTTCTTTCTTTTTTTGCCTGCGGATAAGACTTTACTGCTTCACTGTGCCTTTTTTCCTGAATAATTTTCATTTGATTTCTCTTTATTCACTTAGACATTTTATTATGAACAGTTTTAGATATTAAAATCAATATATCTTCCAAATTGGAGGATGTTTTTCTCTTTACTTTCTGTCCAGGCCATAATAGAACCCAATTCAAGTAAGACTGAGGTCTCAACTTGGACAAAATTTAAGTGTCACCCAAGTGTGTTGGTCCAGGTGGAGGGGAGTAAATGAGGCTAGAATTGCTAGTGTCTTTGACATCTGACCACATTGCACCTTCTCAGTGGAGAAACATGGCTTTCTTGGAAACGGCCAGAGACAAGGCAGATAGTTAATTCGAGAAAATCCTCTACCTGACACATCTGCATGGAAGTCTGGAGATGGGAGGGTCAGGTGTAAAAACTTGTCTCTGGCTGTAGGTGGTACTGTCGTCAAAGAAAAATACAGCTGGGCTTCTGGTTCAGCCTAAGGAGGTCTCAGTCCCTTCCAGATTCGGTTCCTTAATTTCTCTGGCAGTCAGACACTAGACCAAGAAGGATGGGCGGTGCTGGGGTGGACGTGTCCTGAACACCCAGCCTGTCCCACGACTGATGCTAACTTGTACTCTCACAACTCTTGATAATCAGTTTCCATACCAGCAGGAAAGGAGGGAGTGCCTACGTGGTCCATTGCTGGGTCCCAGAAATCGTGTTCAGATCCCAGCATGTGTCCCGTGGATGTTCACCAAGCGGATCAATGCTGCTTCCCACTGAGTCTTCAGAGCAGCCTCTTGGGGTGCCGTTAGGTACTGAGTTTTCTCTTACACTTGAGAAGCCTGTACCTGCGGGTCTCAGTGCGATTAAATAACTTGCCCAAGACAAGTTTAATTGCGTTTAATCGCACTGAGACCCATAGGTACAGGTTTCTCATCTGTAAGAGAAAACCAGGTTGCTAGGACTGTAAACATGGGGCTCCTCTAGAATATGCTTCTGTGGTTTCCCTGTGGCGTTCTGTATGTAGCATCCTTCACTGGGGATTTATTTTTAACTTTTTCTCAATTTCAGCAGTCGAGTCCACATGATTCGAAGAGTCTGAAACCATTGACGGGAAACCCACTGGCCTGGTGGCACTCTCATTTCAGGGGAGAGTTCCTGTCTTATATCCTACTGAACCCTGTAGTCTGAAGTGGCTTATCCACAACACATATAAAACAGGAAAACACATACATGCACACAGCTACTTCCCAGGAAGGCTCAAGTCCCACTGGAGGTATTTGTTGATTGGTTAAACATTCACTTGTCTCCCCGCTCCCCCTTACATCATGCCTTTCTTATTCCACATGCTCTTATAGGAGCTAGTGTGCAGGGGACTCCAGTTTTAATTCAGATGACTTCACATGGCGCTTTATTTTAGATCGTGTGGGTTTTTGTGAGTTGGCCTTAAATTTGGTCAATACTTACAATACTGTTTTTTTCATCAAACCATAAGTCCTCCTAACAGTGATTGAACACATGCCATGTTCTCATGTAAAATGGACACACAGTCTTTATTCATGTAGAACTTTTCTGACTTCTAAGAAAGGAAACAGAAGCCACTTTCTCTCTGCGTGTCGAACTGTGTATTGTGCATCTAAGATCTGCACGTAGGACTGTGTGTTAAACATTAAGATCTACATGTCGGACTGTGTGTTAAGGCATCTAAGAGAAGCCACAAGACCTGGTCCCGTGTTGGATTCACAGTCTCCTGAGGACGTTAGCTTTGGGCTGCATTTAAGCTGGGAAATCCCTTGACAACCCTGAGTGACTAGGGTGGTTACAGGTGACCATTTTTATTCATATCCTCCTTTGCAGTATCACTTAATCAAACGTGTTCTAGAATGAATGGTTCAGATTATGGCTGAAGCTCAAGCTCATAGTATTGATCACCGTTCTTTGAGGATAACAGGTGAGTCAAGCAGCTGTTGCTGATTGTGGATGAGTTAATGGAAGTGCTTGCCTGATTATGCTATCATAACCATAGCTTTTGTATGTAGCACGATTAATACAAACCCAGAGATAAAAATTGGGGTTCAACCTGAAGGTCAGAAAAGCAAAACAACCAGCCACTGGCTCTTTCCTCTACCGCAGTCTGAAATGGCGATCCTGCCTCCAGGAATCTCAGAATGAGACTGATTCTGAGAGCTGTCTCCTCCAGTCTTATATTCCTCTCTAGGGTTGGGATTAAAGGTATGCACCACCACTGCCCAGTTTCTATGGCAAACTAGTATGGTTACTGAGATTAAAGGTGTGTATTACCACTGCCTGGTCTGTAAGGCTGACCAGTATGGCTGTTTTACTCTCTGATCTTCAGGCAAGCNGAAATGGCGATCCTGCCTCCAGGAATCTCAGAATGAGACTGATTCTGAGAGCTGTCTCCTCCAGTCTTATATTCCTCTCTAGGGTTGGGATTAAAGGTATGCACCACCACTGCCCAGTTTCTATGGCAAACTAGTATGGTTACTGAGATTAAAGGTGTGTATTACCACTGCCTGGTCTGTAAGGCTGACCAGTATGGCTGTTTTACTCTCTGATCTTCAGGCAAGCTTTATTTATTAAACTACAAATGAAGTACTACTACATTTGTAAGGATAGGGTTTTGCATGCAGAAAGCCTCTGTCTGGCAGGAATACACATCACAGTGAGTAAAAACAGTGCCCGATGGCCTTATCCTCTTAAAGAGAGATACACACTGAGTCAGTAAAATTTTGGTAAAGCCTTCAGTTTCCTTAAAATGGTGAGGCAAAACTAATTTTCTAAAAAAATTGTCTTGAAGAAATCTCAAAGTCAGCCTTTTATAGAGAGAGATTATTAGAAAGTCAGATTCGGTCTGGTTCTTACTGAAGTCCCAGCTGATAGATGATTGTTCAGAGAGACTCAGAGTCAAATCTAAGTAGTCATGCATGACACATATTGTATGGTAACCGGGCACTTCTGAGTGTGATTCATATGATGGATATGTGACAAAATGATAATAGGAGGTGTAAAAACTCCTTTTTAAAGAATTCTAAAATATGTAGGGCTTGAGGTTTTTGTGGAATTGTAGCTGTGGAAAACAGGAGTCTTAATGTAGAACCTGCCAGAGACTAGCTGTCAGTATGGTAGTATTGCTCTGTGTCTGTTATCCAGCTACTTGGGAAACAGCCCAGGAGTTTGGAGCCAGATTGGGAAATGTACCTTTGGCCCTGGATGAAATGAAAAAAAATAATAAAATAAAATATAACATTAAAATCTGAGAGCAGCCGTCTCTCCCCTTTTCTCTACCAAGGTGGTCTTGTTCTAGAGGGCCTGTTGGTTAAGCTCTCAATACTTTGCAATGCATGCATTTCTTAATCATGGTAGGAGAAATCAAGGTGAGAGGGGGTCATGAATTCTTCCTCTGTGGTTCCAGAGAGCCAGTGAGGACAGGCAAGATGTGACAGGGTCACTGTCCCTTCAGTGAGGCCTTGGACAACCATTGCATGAAGCTCTGAGAGCAAAGCCTAGGTTGTGGTGGATACCCCAAGATGTTAGAGCTGCCAGAACCATGAGACGTCTTCTGAGGAGATCTGCATACAGGGAGTGAGACAGCCCAAAAAGAGCAGCAGTGACGTTGGAGGGTTAGAGCCATCCAGGCCTTTTCAAACTGAAGCCCCAGATACGGGGCATAGGTTTGATGTTTGCCTTGCTGGATTTCAGTCGTGCGTTGGTCTAGTCTTTCCTCCCTGTGCATCAGTTCCCATCTTTTGGACTAGGAATGTGTGTTTTGTGCTGTTGCATTTTGAAAGCATGCAATTTGTCTTCTGATTCTTCCTGGGCATCTCCGAGGTTACCTTGAATCTTAGAAGAGAATTTTGAACTTGGAATTTTGTGTAGTGTTGAGACTGCTAAAGACTGTGAGGGACTTTTAAAGTTGGCGTGAACAAATTTTGCACCATGAGCTGGCCATGAGCTTATTGAGGCCTGGGGCAGCATGCGGTTTTAATGAAAATGTCCCCTTGCCCTGGCTTGTGTCTCTGAACAGCTGCTCTCCAGGTGGTGGTGGTAATGTGAGAAGGAGATGGAACCTGTGGGGGCGGGGGTGGAACTTGGCTGAAGGAAATCCATCACTGGGGGCAGGCTTTGAGGTTTGAGAGCCTTGCCCCACTTCTTGTCCCCCCTTCTGTTTCTTGTGCGTGGATGAAGATGTGATCAGCTCGTTCCTGCTCCCACCACCATGCCTTGCCTGCCCGTTACCATGTCTTCCCTGCCAGACGCCATCCTCCTGGAGCTGTAAGCTGGAATAACCCTGTCTTCCCTATGCTGCTTTTGGACAGGTCATTCTGTCACAGTAACAACAAGAGGAACTAATGGAGTCTGAAGCCTGGCTTCTCTAGGGCCAGGAGCCAAGGGAACTAGTTTGTCAGCATGGTGGGCTAAAGCTACAGGGGCTAAAGGCTCTGGTCCACAGAGTAGGAACATGTGGTAGTGTGCTGCCATGTTGAGCTGGGGCCTGAATCTGAAGGTGCTGGTCTGGAGGCTGAGTCCATAATCAGAAGATAGTATTTCACTGTCACCTACTGGGGTAATCCTAGACTCTGGGTCTGCTGGAGCATGGGACCTTAGGGGCTCTTCTGGTATGGGAAGGCTTTATCTGCTCATGCTGTCCTAGAACCTAGGGCAAAGGGAGTTGGCCTAACCCATGTTTTTATTTGAGTGTTCTGGTGCTGAGGTCCATTCTCCATTAGGTGCTCATGTACCCTACTACCCTCCTGGGTTGGTGAGACCTTGTCTACTTGCTACAACTTACGCACACCTGGGAAGAGGGAGTCTCGACTGAGGAATTGCCTCCATTAGATTAGACTGCGGACATGTCCATGGGGCGTTTTCATGATTTTCAATGGCCGTATCAGGGCCCAGTACACTGTGGGGAGTACGGTCTCTACAGAGGTGAGCCTGGACTATCTGAAAAGGGTCGCTGAGCAAGTCAACAGAAGGATACCAGTAAGCAGCCTTCCTCCACAGTCTCTGTTTGGTTCCAGTCTTCCTACCTTGAGTTCCTATATTGGCCTCCCTTGATGAAAGATGGTTGATCTGTAAGACAAAATAAACTCTCTTTTCTCCTTAGGCTGGTTTTGGTCATATTTTATCACAGCAGTAGAAACTGAACTAGAGCACCTCCTATGGGGGGGTCTCTTTTCATTGTACTGTTTGGGGCTGTGGGAACTGTGAAGCCATTCTTGCTACCTTCTGTATGCTTTTTCATATTTCTGTCTTATACCTAAGTGCTCTGATTTCTAGCCTGGTTTTCTTAGGTCTTGTGAATTGTTTTTATGAATGGCTAGTTTTTCAAATTGATAGTATTTTTTTTTAAAGGGGACAAGAGCTGAAAAGTTCTGTTCCACCATCTTGCCTCTCTTATTTTTGTACACTGTATTTTTATCTTGTGTGCTTATCAACCCAGATCTCTCTTGTCTCTGAGCACCCTTATGCCAGGCCGTTGTCCATATTTTCATCACCCGTGCTATAGTAGCTCTTCAATACATATGTTGAATTGAATGGCTTTGCTTGATTTGTTAGAATTTTTATTTTATGTTTTGTTTTTTTCAAGACAGGATTTCTCTGTGTAGCCCTGGCTGTCCTGAAACTCACTCTGTAGGCCAGGCTGGCCTTAGCACTTAGAACTCAGAGATCTGTCTGCCTCTGCCTCCCAAGTGCTGGGATTAAAGGCGTGCACTACCACCGCCTGGAAGAAATTTGATTTTTAAATGCCACACATTTATGTGGGTAATTTTATGAGCATCTCCCAATGCCAGGAATTTGATATTTTTCTTTAACCAAAAAATGTTACAATTTCCACAGATTTTCAACCTTCCCAGTGTCAAGTCTATGTTAAAGCATTGTTTGGTATTACAATTCTGACTTTGTGAGGTCTGAAAGGGACTTTCTTCTCCTTTAAATCTGGGCAATTAATAGATATTAAATGTCATGTTGTGGATTGCTGTGCCTGTGATAAGTGTCAGAGGTGCACACACTGTTAGGTGGCTCTTTATGAGAAGATAAATAGCTTCTCTGCTGAAGCCAGGAAGCAATCAAAGTATAAAGAAACATAAAACACCAGGCTTGTACATTCTTAAACTAACAGAACCTCTGCACTTTGGCACAAAAGATCAATTTCCTTTGATCATGTTTGTTGAGTTACAGAGTTACACATCTGTATCAACCTTACTTTCCTCATTGGATATTCTGGATATTCTGGGAGGTGCACAACTAGAATTTTAATATAACGGCAAGTTATTTCTGGTCTAGCTGGCTCCTGAAATTGAGCTAACCTATTAATAACCTCTTAATAGATAATATAGGAAGATACAGAGGATATTGACAAAGATAATGAAGGCGGAACTGGTACTTGGTGTTAGGATATAGAGAAGAGCAGAAGCTTCCGATGTTGTCATGCTATGGCGCAGAAGAAGGTACCCTGATGTTTCATTCTTGCTTCTCCCACAGATTTATTGTAGAATGATCCACTTGCGTGCGTGTGTCTTCCCCACTCATCCTTCCCCCGGTAGGGCCATAAGCAATTTCTTATGGATATCCAGAAGCTAGAGGAAAGCTTACATTCATCAGCGGCTTAAACACAATTTCAGAAATACACTGAGTATGATTTGGCAGAATGATTAAAGACAAGGGTTCATTTTGAAAGGGTTACAGAAGTTGCCGTGATAAAACAGTCTGTGCTTAGCCCCCTGGCTTTTCCTTTCCTTAGCTCTAAGACTGGCAGGTCAGCACTGAGGAAGGCATGGAGGAGGATGCGCAGCTAGGAGCTGCTGGCTCACCAATGGCTCCTGCATCTGTTAGGAGTGACCTGTATGTGGGAGACGAGTTCCTGGAGATCCATGCATCCCATAATTAACACTGCAGAAGGGGGCCCACCTTGATTTCTGTTTTCTTTGTAACTTTTCTTTTGCTTGATTACAAGATCCTTCCTAATGAAAGGTCAGACTGTAATTTTTGTATGTCTTAAGCATATCCCAGTGCCTCGACCTTAGAATTTGCTTGGAAGGTGAATTATATTGATGGGTATCCATAATCCAAACATAATATGCTGACTTTACATTCTGAGAGTTTCTAGCTCTTTGAATGCATCTATCTTGAAAATAAACATTTTCAAAACCTAAACTAACTAAAAATATTGCTTACTCTCTGGTTCTCCCCATCTCAGCTACTCTATTGGAGAGGAATGGATTTGGCAGGAATTTTCAGTTTTCGGCTCTGAGTCAATCTGCTGGGGGCAGGGGATGTTTGACCAGTGGGAACAGCAGGAAGAGCTTCTCATAGGCCATAGCAATTGGAGGATAGGGGCTGGAGTGTGGATGGGCAAGACAGACAGAGCCTTCCCCTGTCACCTGCAGAGACCAGTGGGGCCTGAGAGGTGCTTAGCTGAGTGGAGCTGCCATGGCTGAGGAGGGGCGGGTGAGGAAAGCCAGCTAACCTGAAAGCGGCAGCTGAAACTTGAATCACAAACAGTGCAAGCCACAGGCTGAGCTGGAGAAAGTGCTAAATTTTCCCCTGGTCTGTGTACTGTCGTGTATGGGTATAGCAGCCAAGCTTAGGAGCATTGCCATGGGACAGGGCTTTGGAATCCTACAGGTTTGTGGAGCCAGGATCAGCAGGGGAACTAGAAGCAAAGCCATAGAGATCCTGGGTCAGAACCGAGAGAAGCATCTTCAGAATTATCTCAATACCTCTGGTGTTGAGACCTTTGTAAGGCCTGTGAATGACGTTGCTTTTGCAAGGGAGGCAGAATGGTATAGCCAGGGCTGTAGCCCCAGACTTCAGCTCTCTTTGGAGACTGTAGTCTATGGTCTGTGCACCAAGTCTGATGTAGGGAAGGTGGTTTCCCTTGGGATGTGTACCATGAAAAGTCCTTGTAAATGCAGAGGCCCGGAAGTGACCCAGGCTGTGTTGGGGATGGATAGGCACGGCAGCAACTAAACACCATTTTATAGGGCTGCACTTACAGCACTTAGGTTGGCACTCACTAAAGAACTGTTGGCTGAAAAAAGACAGGGTTCTAGCCCTCCGAGACGCCAGGAGAGGTGATTGGATGGCTTGGAAGAGGGGGAATGTGCAGTGCTGATTCAGAGTGGAATTGCACCTGGGTCTGTACTTGTCCGCCTCTTTTCCAGAGTTGGTGGTGTTTCTTACCACCACCCCCCTCCTTGCTGGCACCCTGCACTCCCCAGTCCTGCACCCCCTGACCCAGACGATGTCCGACTTGGAGACCATCAGGCGCTGTGTAACAGATGTGGGACAGGGATTCCATTCCAGCAGACAGAATAATCTTTCGGAGATCTGTGCCCAGGGCCAACGCTGCTCCCTGACTGCAGCCTTCCTCCTCGCGAGCCCGGGGCAGCTGCGCGATCCTCGGGCAGTGGCCCGCACCAGTCAAGTGAATAGGAAAAAGACTGCTATTGCCATGGTGACCTCGGCCTTTTGTTTCTCCCGGTCATGAGCAAATGCCTTTTCTTCTTCAACGCATTTAAAAGTGGGCTTTCGTTAATTATTGAGTAGATATAAAACATTTATGAAGTGTAAGTAAGACATGAAGCATCACGTGACCTTAAACACGTGTGTATCCATCATCCTGTTTAAACAAAAGAACGTGACTGTGGCTTTGGAAGGTTCCTGTGGCCTCTCCCCACCTCTCCCACACTTTCTCCTATGTTAGGGGTAACAGCTCTCTCAAATTTGGGCTTGTCTTAGTCCATTTGGGCTGCTGTAATGAGATAGCATAAATGGAATAGCTTATAAGCAATAGAAATGCATTGCCTGCAGTTCAGGGGGTGTCAAGGTCAAGTTGCCAGCCTGCTCTGTGTGGACTATAGGCCCACTTCCTGGTACACAGATGGCATCTATTCACAGTGTCCTTCAGGGAAAAGCAACAATGGCCTCTTTGGGGGTCTTTTAATGAGGGCACAAATTCCAGTCCACCTCCGAAGAACCTGGATGCAATGCCATCACTTTGGAGTAGGCTTTCAGTAGAGGGATACAGATGTTCAGGCCATAGTTCAAATTTATAGTACCTTTGCTTTGTATGATTTACTATGATTCAAAGTTTTATTATTCATTCATATCTTTAGACAGAACAGAGTTTGGTTTTATATGCTTTTGAACTTTATACACATACCGTATGCTATATATATTGTTTTTAAGACTTAACCTTATTTACTTTAAGGTGATCCTTATTGTTGTGGACAGCTGTAATTCATTTATTTCTGTAGCCATTTAGTACTTCAGTTTATTAATATAGCCAATGTTTTTATATATTCTACTATCCATGGCCACCTACAGGATTCTATTTGGAGCTATTAAGAAGAATATTATTGCGTGCAAATGATTTCAGGTGTAATGGCTGCTTTAGTATTTGTATCCTCCAGTGGGCTCCTTGAATCATAGGACATAATCCTGACTAATGTTACAGAAAAAAAATCGAATTATTTTCCAAGTTAGTCGCATCAAGGAACACATCCACCATTGGTTCATAGTAACAATTTCAATGATGTCATCAGTCGTGACGGTGACTGCTGATGATAGCTAATTCACGTCACTGTCACTGCACGGCTGACACTGTTCTATGCACTTAATGCACAGTTCATTTAAGTCCCATGCTGATGCGGCTTGTCCTGTGTGTTCCATAATCTTGCAAGGCCCCAAGCTGACTGGTGTGTGTGTGTATGTATGTATGTATGTATGTATATATATTTGTGTGTTTATGTATGTAT
>LOJH01048728.1:0-10074 GCA_001685095.1 Ellobius talpinus
ATTAGAACACATACGCAGCATAGCACACAGAGATGAGCTGGGAACGCCATCCATTCAGTATTTTCTCTGTGTACCTGCCAGAGGTGGTGGAGTCAACAGCAGTGCAAAATCAGGTGGCAGATGTCACTCTCCTGTATGCACAGACTCTGGAGATGCATTAGGAGGCACCACCTGCGTGCATGGTACTAGGGCAGGGGAATAAGACCCCTGAGTGAGCCCCTTGGGAAAGGTTTAGCTGTTGTTTGAGGAAGCAAGGTAGCATACATTTATTCAGAAGTTTGGAAAAACATTTAGGTGGTGGTTTTCGTTCTCCAAAGAATTACTTTCTTTACAAAAAAAAGATGCTTAATATTCTTTAGTGGGAAAGGCCTTGAAGATTATATCCTTTGTGCTCTCCGAGGGAAACGAATCCCACCCTTTGTAGGACAGCATTTCCTAGTACTTATGCCGAAAAAACGTGGAAAATTTAGCTCCCAGCCACTGTCAGTTTTTTTCAAATGTTAATGTCAAAACATTTTTTTTAACCATTAAGGATTGAAATAGTCTAGCAGGTGTGTTAAAGTGTGTTGCGAACAAAATGATAAATTAAGGTGTTTAGCATCCAACTGCAGAAACGTTAGCAAGGTACGTACTACTTTAAATGTTAAATGTTCACTGAAGTACAGTTCACGTCCCTGGATTTTGCCTCATTCATCTCACACAACTCCAGAAAAAGCACCAGCCTTGCCACCATGACCCAATTTTAGAACATCTTCATTACCTCCAAAGAAACTCAGCTCCTCCCAACACACGGTTCCCAGACACAGGCAGACATTGTGCTGCCTTTTGTTGTCCCAGACTTGCCTGTTTCTGACACTCCATGTGAATGAAATTATGAGCTCTGTGTTCTTTTGTTGTGCCTTTCACTTGGCCTACCATGCTCAAGTTTTGTCCTAGCTGTGGCTTATATAGTAACTTGCTTTTGGGACAAGAGAGATGGCTTGGTAGTTACAAGCACTTGCTACTCTTGCAGAGGACCTGAGTTCAGTTCTCAGCATTTACTGGCAGCTCACAACCTCCCGTGACTGCAGCTCAAAGTATTTAATGTCCTCTTCTGGCCTCCAAGGGCACCTGCACACAAGGGGCATACATTTACACAGACACATATACATACACAGAAACAAAAATAAATACATTTTAGGGTAGGAAGAATCCTTTTTCTGTGTAACTTTAGAGTCTGTCCGAGAACTTGCTTTGTAGACCAGGGTGGCCTTGAATTCACAGAGATCTGCCTGTCTGCCTGTCTCTGCTTCCTGAGTGCTGGAATTAAAGGCGTTCACTGCTACTGCCCAGTTGTTTTTGTTTTTAAGGTTGTGCCTCTAGTTGATCATGCTTTCATGAATAATGCCCCACAACAGGAGTATATGGGCAGCACCCATTGGAGCCTATGGGTTACTTAAAAAAAGAAAAAAGAAAAGAAGTTGGGAGAGAGGAAGGTGAGAATAGGTCTGGGAAGAGTTAGGGAGAGAATATATGATCAAAATATATTGTGTGAAATTCTTACATGTACTCACTCATAAGTGGTTTTTAGACATAAAGCAAAGAAAACCAGCCTACAAATCACAATCCCAGAGAACCTAGACAACAATGAGGACCCTAAGAGAAAGACATACATGGATCTAATCTACGTGGGAAGCAGAAAAAGACAGGATCTCCTAAATAAATTGGGAGGTTTGGGACCATGGGAGAGGGCTAAAGGGGAGGGGAGGGACAGGGAGGGGAACAGAGAAAAACGTATACCTCAATAAAATCAATAAAAAATAAATAAAAACTCAATGCAGAAAAAATAAACTCTCAAAGAATTCATTAAGGTGATTTTTAAAATTTAGTTCTAACTGACTTCTGTGGATAGTTGAACACTCTTCTAGTATATGGTTAGGCTGCATCCCACTCAGGAGTTGGTAAACACTTGGGCTGTTCCTACTTAGAAAAACAAAGTCAAACAATATCTGCTTTGTTTATTGCGAGTGTGTGAACTCGCCAGTGCTACAGGTGCCAAAGGACAACATGAAGGCTGTCACCACAGAGGGAATGAGCTCAGGTTGTCAGGCTCGGAGGCCAGCACCTTTACCCTGAGAGCTGTCTCGCCTCCCTGTTTCTGTTTTTGGCTGCTCTAACCAGGAACGTGGAAGCATGAGCTTTTGGCGGACGGTAGGAGAGGAATTGCCTTGTTACGTGATAATTCTAGACCTTATGGATTGAGGACCTGTGGAACAAACATTGCCCCTGTGGCCGCATGGTTGCTGTGTGTCACCATCAGCAAGAGGGTTCTGACTTCCCCACACGCTTTCTGTTCCTGGCTGTTGCCTGTCACTTTATTGCAGCCATCTTTCAGGCTGTGAGGCAAATCTCTTGTGGTTTTGATTTGCATTTTCCTGAGAGCTGGTGAAGGGAACATGTTTTCATATGCCTATTAGTCAGTGTTTATCTCCGGATAAATATCTGTTGAAATCCTTTGCCCATTTCAGTTGAGTTATTTGTTTTCCTATTATTGGGTCTTAAGGGTTCTTTATGGGTCCCACATATTAGCACCTCATCAAATGTGCTAATTATTTTTTGCTTTTTTTTTGGTTTTGTTAGTTATCTTTTTGCTTTTGTGAGAACACGGTATTTTAAGGGACAGATTTGATTCAAACTCCTTAGTCATTTCTGTAACTTCTGTGTCACTCCCTGGCTATTTCAGATTTATGACATGACTTTCCGTGTTCTAATGAGAAGGGTTATGAAGGTCCAAGTTTTTGTAAGGACACAAAATTGTTTATGAGAAGACTAATTTGTATGTTCCCTCTGAGTTTTCATTGAGGTTTCTCTTGGCCCCTTTGTTATTTCCCATTTTGAAAGCGTGGCCAAGTTCCTTTTCTGGTTGTTTGGAGGGAAATGTCTTTGTAGTTAGAAGTTAAATTAAACCTTCTAAGTTTGCTGTGAACACAGTGTGGTGGTTTCAGATTCCCAGGGCTCAGACCCCTCAGAGGAAATTAGGAATGGACTTCCAGAGTGGGAAAATAAGAATAAAAACCGGCCAACAAGAAAGCAGGCCAGAGACCAAGAGGACTGGAGGCCTCCTAGCAGGGGAACCAAAAAGAGCACATTCTTTGGGGAGTGACCACCCACAGGAGCCAGCAGCCTTGAGATCGGAATCCTGGACACAGCAGTGTGTGTGTGTGTGTGTGTGTGTGTGTGTGTGTGTTTGTGCAAATAAGCAAACGGCAAATGGGTGGGAAGAGGAACATGCCACTCACTTTTGATACCCGCCCCCCCCAAGTCTCTTAAGATCACTTCAGGGAGCCTGAGTTTTGTAAATACCTGTATGGCCAATTCTTTCCAACCCAAGAAATATAGGGACTTGCTTGCTTTCAAAATTGTATTTACCGTTTTTAAAAAGGAGGTCTCAGTTCTGCCCTCATCTGCTGTGTGTACACATGCTTCCCACTCGAGGGACTCAGTTGCTTGCACAAGTCCCTGATCCCCCCCTGGAAATTAAATTCCATTCCACTTTTTTGAACTTCGCATTTTTGGTTCATGACATAGGGGCCCTGGAAATGTTAAACCTAAAACTTGGTGTGGATTGGCATTCACAGCTTGGGATTTGAGCGGAAAGCCCCACTCACTGGGAGCAGCAAGAAGGAGGCCTGGTGATGAATTCTACAAGGCTCCCGGTCCTCAGCTATAAATAGAGGTGGTTTGTTGCACAGCTCTCCAGCCTCTAGGCATGAAATATTTGCCAGCGTCCGTGCCATTGTGTCCCTGCTATCTGCGCTCGCGTCTTCGCTTTCTGCTGTATCTGCAACCGTTTGTCGATAAATATCTTTCACTTCAATGGCATAGAATCCACACTGCCATTTGTAATTGGAGCTAACATCAAACGGAGTTTGTCAACATGGCTTATATAGAAATGTATGTAAACAGATAGACTTTCAGTGTATAGACATAGCTCTGGGAGACAGGTGTTTTATCAGCCTACAAAGTGGCTAAGAAATTTACACAAAGTCACATGTTCTGAGTTGGGATTTGAGCCTAGGAGGTCCTGATGCAGAGTCTGGGAGCTTTGAGTTTTTAAGTTAAAAACTTGAGATTTGGGGAAAAGCGGAAAATTGGTCCTTAATGTCCAAAGTCAAAGTCGTTTTCCTCAGGAATGGGTCTGGCTGGGCTCCTAGAGGTACGACTGCAGCTAACAGCCAAAAGCATGGAGCTTGAAGGCCAGGACTACAATCTGTGTTCTGGGACATGCCTTTAACATTACTGCCCTCATCTGTAAGCCTGACATAGCAATGAGGAAGAGAAGGATTCCCTCCATCCAAACGGGTATCGCCAGGATCCCAGACAACTTGTGAAAAACAGTAAATCCTTGACAGAAGCCATCATGACTATACACACTCAGAGTTGGCATTTCAAAGAATGTTTGACTAAAGGCAGAATTAAAGAAATTCATTGGAAAGCAACAAGGCTTCTCCCTCTTTTTTACCCTTTAACAATTGTACTATTGTCTGGGGGGTGACTTACACCGTGGCATGTGGCATGTATGTGTAGAGGTCATATCTCTCCTATCACCTTTATCTGTGTCCCAGGGGATCAAACTCAAATCATTAGACTCGTGCAGCAGGCATCTTTACCAACTGAGCCACCGTGCCTACCTTGTCTTTTGCTTTTTAATGCCACAGAGGGCTCTCCTGGCTGTCAGGTATGAGTTAATTCATTTAGTAACCATCCAAAATCCTTCTCCAGTGCAAAGCACTATATTGAAGGCTAGCTCTGGATATGGTAGAAAATCAAACAGGCACATTGTCCCCGTCCCCAGAATGAGGACACAGCAGTGATTTGGAGAGACACCAGACAGTCAATCGGACCTAAGAGAGAGAGAGGGGAGACTGCTTCCCCATGAAGCCTCCTCTTGTCTAAGGCCAGTTCATAATCTTCTAAAATCTACCCTGAAATGTGTTTTCTTCTCCTGCTTAAGAAACCATTGCCTTATGGCGTTATATGTTGCATATTTTCATGTCTCTTCCTCCAACACACACTATGTCTGTACACTGAAAGTCTGCGTATTTACATACATTTCTACATAAACCTTGTTGACAAATTCCAATTTAATGTGAGCTCCAATTACAAATGGTAAATTCAATCCAACGTTTTTCACATGTCAGATACTTAAGTAGTCTTTAGATAGGAGAATATTGAAGTGCCAACTGAAATCTTTTTGGAGCAAAGAGTCATCTTAATGGAAATCTAGGTATGGAAAATGTGGATTCCTTGAAGGTGTGTTTAGTTTTTATAGGGCCGTGAGAAGGTTTGGAGAGTCCTCTCCAGAAGATATCATTCGAGTCCCAGAAGGCAACCTGGGCCATTTCCTGCTCCTGGGGTTCCTCTTTTCCAGAAAGAATTCAGGAGCCTGATCCAGCACAGTTACAGATCCTGCTCCAGGATGTTCTTTGAGGCTGAGGAAATGGGAAGAAAGTGAAACTGAACAAACTGATGGAAGGTGACTTTTCACATGAACTTATGCCTCCTAGAAAGAGCGGAGTCAAAAGCAGAGGACAAGGTGGCAGATGAGCAGAGAAGGACCACTTGATGCTAGCGACTACAGAGGCATCAAGTTTACATATTCACTGTGACTGGGGGGGACTTCCAATTCACACAAAACAGCAAAAAGAAGAAATGAGGCAGACAAATAAATCATTTACAGTTGAGCTTCTGGGAGAGGAGGCTCCTTCCCACTCACATCTGGACATTTTCAAGATGTGTAGCAGCTTCGGAGTGGGACCAGTGTACAGATCATTCTTCCTCCCTCTGACACATCCTAAAGGGACTTCAGCATCTGCTCTTGGTAACCAGAAGAGTCCCAAAATTACAGCAAAGATGGTTAAACTGTGCAACCCAGTTCTAGACAAAATGCAGCCCAATGAAAGGGAAGATCAAGCTATCCTCCTTACCTTTAAACAGCTCTCATCATCTTTCCCTGTCAAACGCAAACACAAAAGCAGGCATGAGCGCCTCTCCTTTTGGACATGGCAGAAACCCAGAGCCTTGAGCTTCCTGACACTTGAGTTTAGCCTCACCAGCTCCCAAAGTAGTACACCACTGTCTATTCCGCTCCGAAGTTAAATCACACAAACTCCTTCTGGATGCGGATATCGTCATGACAATAAGCATCTTACGGTTTCTGTGACTCCTCCTCTGCCCCAGCCTTATGCAATTCCTTGGCAAGCATACTTTCTCTGTGTGTCTGTTTGGAGCCTGTTTCTATTATTTAGATTTTAGGTCCATCTGGTAATGGCTGAATCTTTTTGTACACAGTGTTTTTTCAGTTACTAGTAAACAATACTTCTTCAGTATCAGGGAAGTGTGTGCATGGAGGAGATGGGACTGATCTGGGAGTAGATCTGCTCTGCATCCCAAGAACCTTCCCAGTGGTTCTATGGCCAGTAGGACCTCAGGCTCGTTTTTGGAAAGAAGTTGCCTGAAAGGGACAGAGCAGGTGCATTTTTCAGTCCTGGACCCTGGTAGAGCACTATACAGGTTGATGATAAAACCCACCAGAGCATGGAGAAGAAGTGTAAAGGGTATCTTTGCATTTCTACCTACATCAAGTTGGCATCTCTGTGTCTCCAGACCAGGAAAGATTAACTTTCATTCACCTGTCCCAAGTAAGAAGAGCCCATCTGCTTGCGGAATGTAACTAAGTGTGTGTCTTTTTAAAATTCTTCTAGGAGACAGAATCTCACCATGTAGTCCAGACTGGCCACAAATTCACAATCTTTCTGCCTCAGCCTCCTAGGTGCCAGCTGAGATTACAGACTTGTAGCACCTCATCTGTCTGTTCAAATGTCTTTAGATGACGCCAGCAAGGGGTCCTTTGCAAACGACGCAGGGGTTACCCATTCCCAGAACACTTTGGTCCTTTTAAACCATTCCCAAAGAGAAATATATTCTAAATCACTCTTTGAACTGTGGCTTGTGAGCCTGCAGCAAAACTGCCCCCTCCCTCAGAAGCTTATTATAATCACAGAATTTGCTGGGGCAGGGGGGTGCCACACCTTTAACTCCAGCACTCGGGAGGCAGAGGCAGGTGGATCTCTGTGAGTCTGAGGCCAGTCTAGTCAACAGAGTAAGTTCCAGGACAGTCGGGGTTACACAAAAAACAAATCAACCCCCCCAAAAAATCAAAAAACAAACAACTACAGAATTTGCAATACCTCCTACCAGAACCATCATGTTAGCAAGATGTCTGGGAACTCACGTGCACTTTAGGATCAGGAAGTGCTTGCAGTTAATTAGAAAAACTTCAGAAGGATACAGGATACTGGATTCCCTCCAGCGATTCCATGTCATTTAAGAAACCGCTAATGTTTATGGAATAGGACTACCTGGGTTTATTTAAAGCCTCGTAATAAGATGCATGGATTTGCGACTGTTCCATGTTGACTTCTTGGGCTGTACAACTGGGGCCATAATAGTCACTGTCTCATGACATGGTTGTGAGGATTCCATAGGCCAGCATGGGTCTTCACAGCCCAGGCCAGTTAAAGACATCCACAGGCTGCCCAGCGCCTTGTGGGTAGGTGACACCATGGTGAACGAATATATGGAGGAGGAATGGGAGAGAAAGAGAAGCAGAAAGGTTCATGTGCTGTGGAAAGAGGCAGAACTGAAGAAGAGAAGGTGGTGAGGAACAGGCTGCTAGAGGACTGCTTACCACCCAGGGACATGGTAATGTCTAGGTCTGGGCTGCTGCCGAGGACCATGTCTGGGTCTATGTTGACATCCATGACCCATGATGCCACCAAAATCCACAGGTTGCCTGGGATCTGGGTCACCATCTATGGCCATGTTGGAGTCTGAGGGCCATGCGCTGCTGGGGCCATGCTGACCTGAGTGTCCTGTGCTGCCACCCAGGGCCGTGGTAATGTCCAGGTCTGGGCTGCAGCACAGGGCCAAGTCTGGGTCCATGGCCTTACAGCAGCCAGGGTCTGTGTTGATGTTCATGGCTTCAGTAACCACTAAAGACCATGCAGATGCCTGGGGTCTGTCCAGCCACCTGAGGCCATGGTTGCAGGATGGTCATGCTGCAGCAGGGGCCATATGCATCTGAGTGACCTGCCCTGCCACAAAGTGCCAAGGTGTTGTCTGGTCCTGGGCTGCAGCTGAGATCCATGTCTGAGTCAGTGGCCCTACAACATCTAGAATCTCTGTTGATGTTCACGACTCCTGATATCAAAGGCCATGCTGATGCCAGGGGTTGGGGCTGCTACCTGGGGCCATGTTGGTATTCAAGGGACATGCTGCCACCTGGGCCATGCTGATCTGGATGGGCCTGTGCTGCCACAGAGGCCATGGTGAGTGACATCTGGGCCTGAGCTGTTGTCTAGGTCCATGTCTGGGTCCATAGCCCTGCTGCAACTGGGGTCTGTGTTGATGTCCATGGTCCGCGTTACCACAGCGGTCATAGGAAGCATGCATGTTGAGATCCTAGCTGAGCTCCACCTTCAACTGGCTCTGAGGTAGGCACTGCAGCAGGAAAGCTGCCCCCCCATGAGAGATCTGCCCCCCCATGGGTGCAGAAGAGCTGGCTCTGCCCCTCGCCTGAGGGGGGCGGTCCCAGTGGCCTGAACTGACCAGCTCAGCTACCACCCAGGTCCTCATCCAGGCCTTGGGTTGGCCCACCAGAACAGCTACACATCTATGGCCTGGCTGGAGTGTATAAAGGGACTGGTCCTGTGGAACCGTAGCCACAGGACCTCCATGACCCAAGG
Organism: Ellobius talpinus; assembly: GCA_001685095.1. Classification (NCBI taxonomy): domain Eukaryota; kingdom Metazoa; phylum Chordata; class Mammalia; order Rodentia; family Cricetidae; genus Ellobius; species Ellobius talpinus. Next base: position 8,787 of record LOJH01048728.1, read on the forward strand.
TAACAGCAGGATATCTGAGAGGAGTTTTGGTGAGGGTCCAGTGATGATGGTGGGCCAGAGTCCAGGGGCCTTGAACGAGGCCAGCGACTCACTGTAGTGAATATTAGCAGGTGGGGCAGATTGGACAAAAGGGTGCACTGTGTGACACACCGCAAAACCCAGTGCCACTAGGATGAATGAAGAGGTGTTGGAGAGGCAGGAAAGACAGAGAATTGAGGTGGGGTTTTTGTTGTTGTTTTGTTTTTAATTAATTTGGGGGGTATTATTTTGGAGGGACTGCAGGGATGAAAAGCAGATATAGAGGGACTAGGAGGTGAGCAGGATCGGGGTGCATGATGTGAAATTCCCAAAGAATCAATGAAGAATTATGAAATATCTATACACACACACACAGAGAGAGAGAGAGAGAGAGAGAGAGAGAGAGAGTGTAACTAGAGGTGCAGTAAATCCTCCATTGATAGATTGATAGGACCTATTGTTTTTCCAACAGGGATTGGTAAACTGCTCCAGGAAACCCTCTTTTTTTGTTTTGTTTTGTTTTGTTTTTCGAGACAGGGTTTTTCTGCAGGTTTTTCTGTGAGTCTATCCTGGAACTCACTCTGCATACCAGTCTGGCTTCAAACTCACAGAGATCCACCTGTCTTTGCCCCCCTAATGCTGGGATTAAAGGTGTGCACCCCCACTGCCCAGCAAGACAGCCCTCTTTTCACCCGTTACCCAGCTGTCTTCTGCCTGGAAGCCAAGGAATGAATTTTACATGACTCATATACAGGAGATTTCCTTGAACCCATTGGTCACTATTTCTAAGCACTCACTTTGTCTTCTACAGTATGCTTAGGGTGTTGTCATGACCTGATGCCTATTGCTAGGAGAGCTATCTCTTAAATTAAACCCACCTAAAACACAACTAGGTTTTCAGGGCTAGGGAAGAGGGCTCATTGTGCAAAGCACTTGATGAACTACTTAATTTGGATCCTTAGACTCCACATAAAGCTGGATACAGTATCTCATAGCTGTAACCCCCATGCTATAAGGGCAATCTGGGAGGTGAAGACAGGAGAATTCCAAGAAGCTCATGGGCCAGAAACTTGTACACACACACACACACACACACACACCCCAAACATGCACATCGACACACACACAAATGTGTACACACGCACATGCATATCCACACATACAAACATGTGTATACATGAAGCTATTTTTGTTTGGCTCAGAAGGAGGGACCAAGTTTCATTGGATCTTAATACAAAGAACATAAGCTAAGGTTTAGCTAAAATGAGTC
>LOJH01048729.1:0-12982 GCA_001685095.1 Ellobius talpinus
ACACAGACAGAATATTGTATACATAATAAATAAATAAATATTTAAAAAAAAACTGGTGTTCCCTATGGATTGGTCCTCCGTATGGACTGGTCCCCCCTATGGACTGGTCTTCCCTATGGACTGGTCTTCCCTAATGACTGGTCTTCCCTATGGACTGACCCTCCCTATGGACCGACCCTCCCTATGGACCGACCCTCCCTATGGACTGATTGGTCTTCCCTATGGACTGGTCTTCCCTATGGACCGACCCTCCCTATGGACCAGTCTTCCCTATGGACCCGTCTTCCCTGTGGACCCGTCTTCCCTATGGACTGGCCCTCCCCATGGGCTGCTCCTCCCTAAGGGCTGGTCCTTCCTGTGCTCTGGTCCCTCCCTAAATGCTGACCATTCTCTGCATCATCTCCAGAATTCCTGGTGTACCCCTGCTCTAGACATTTTCCTTCTGTTTGTATTTTTCTGTCTTTTTCTTTTCTGAATAGACAGTACTTGCATGTTGCTGATTATCCACTTCTGTCTAAGGCTGAGGAGGGCTCTGGAATGTCATGTGATGATGACCTGGTGAAACCCATTGGCTGAACTCTGTCATGAGGAGGAGCAGGCCAAATGGGTGTCTGAGGAGATCTGCAGGTCCAGCTCCTCCTCCTGCTTTCACCACTGCATGCACACCTCCCTGCTCCTCCTTTATACCCAGGCCTTCAGGGTTCCTTGGAGCCTTCGTCTTTCTGAAATCTAGCAAGTTCTACCATACTAATTAGTTCACTGCTCTGTGGCTTCCTCTCCCTCAGGCTTACATTTCATCACCATGTGTCCATCTGTGTTTTGGCTTCTAAAACTTGTTGGCACCTTCCTTTTATCCATTTGAATGTGTGCCATGTTCAGTCTTCTGCTTTCACTTTCGGGGAGCAGTCCCTAGACTAGATCTGCCATATATAATCAAAACCCCCATAATGCCGACTTGATGCTAATCCATCCATCCCTAGTGCTGTCCTTTCCCTAGTAGTTGTGGTGTGCGATGGTTTCCTGGAACCCAGGACACTGTCTCTGCTCACATCCCATTATACTTTCGTAGTGTTAGTGTTAACACAGAGTAACATTGCTAGCATTTAGAAGCCTTTCTTGTAACCTAGGCCCAGTTCTATGTGGTTTACATGGGTTATCTCAGTTCACCATCACAGCAACTGTGGGACATCTATGAAGGAAGTCAGTCTGTGGCCCTTCTCTCAGAATAATTGTTGCCAGTCTGACCCCAGCTTCAAGTCTGGTATTGCTCTTTAATCTTTCTTTCTGTGTGTTGTAAAGGAACAGGTTGTAGAAGGCTCTTGTCAAATCCAAGGAACATGAAAGAAATAGCACACCCGATGGTAGTGACATGGGCCTGTCACCACCCCTCCTTGAACCATAAAAGCTATTCAGAGGGGCTGGCAGCTGGTCAGCGACTTCTTTAGATCCTGGGTGCTGATGGGTGTTTGTAGTTTGCAAGGGAAGTCACTGAAAGTTTTCTTATCTTGACACTTGGAGGGCAAGAGGTCTTTCTTCAAAGAGAGGGGCTTGTCTCAGAAGGAGATGTGGGAAGAACATAAACCCACAGGTTCTGGACAGACAGGTGACAGCCAGTGAGAAAAGAGAACAAGCTCCAGTCTCTGGTGGCTTCCACATCTCTGTGGCACAAAGCCCTGTTGGCAGCCCATGATTTGAGTCAGTGTCCTGCCCCTCAGCCTGAAGCAAACGTTTCCACCTCTCAATCTCACTTAATCGAAGGTGAGATCGCTTTGACTCATAAGGACTAGGGATAATAATACCTACCTCGGTGGGTGGTGATGTGGATTGAGTTATATAATGTATATAAAGCACTCAGCCCGGCACATTGCAGCTCACTGCTGCAGCTTGAGCAGTGGCATTTGTTTCAATGGTCTCTCCTGAGTGTACAATGTAGAACAGAAGTGAAGCGACAGTTGTGTCAGTCTGAAATCTGGCCGACTCCTCTCTCTACTGTGAATCTTGGGAGTTCTGTGCTGTGCTTGGGTTTTGTCCACCCTGTTCTTGTCACATAAAATCAACAGCTAAATCAGGCCTAGGAACCTGGCTGGAACTGCTGCCTGGCAGGTCTCACCTGGGCCCTTAGCCCACATTCAAGAACTCTACTGGAGAAGGTGTGCAGAGGCCATGAACCTTCCCTGAACCCACTTGTGACGAACAGGTGACCCCAAACTGTTATTAGTGTGTGCTGTAAATGAGATGCCTCTGGGATCCAGCAGAGTTCAGCCAAAGGCCCCACATGACATGGAAATCTGCCCTAGAGCCAGGCTTGTCGGGTAAGAATTATGTAGCAAATGTCTCCAAACACTGGCATCTGTGTCTGCTGGGTGCAGGGCACCCGAGCCTGATGGAGTGCTTACGGAAATGTGGACAGGGCATGCGACCGGTGACAGCTGACAGACTGATTTTTGGCCCCTGCTGCACATCCAGCTCTATGGATAAACAGCTTTAAAAGCATTACATGGTCTGGAAAGCATTCTTCAAAAAGCACATGACAGTCTGTGGCTCAGTGTTGTGCAACGGGTGTAAATTGTACATCCCGATTCCTCTCCAGCAGGGCTCTCGTCACCGTTGAGGGCCTGAGCATCGGAATCTGCTGGACAGTCCCCTTACTCTAGTGCCATGTACGCTGGGCTCCCTGATATCTCCTTAGAAACAGAACAGAGCAGCATACTCGAGTTCAGGGCTAAGTGTTTAGGATGAAAAACTCTTTCATTTTATCTCAGTGTGTTTGGCTCTCTCAAAACTTCCCTATCATGTCCTCTCTTCATAATTTGGCAGAATAGAGGTGGTGGGCAGCTTATTCTAATGCTCTGAGCCCTTGAAGAACGTTCTCTAGGCTATAAATGCTCATTCCCAATTCACTTGAAACCTCATCCTCCCTCTTAGCCTATTCCCAGAAATTTAACGCATCACCTCTTGAGCTTCCTAGAAAATTCTGAATGACAAGGTAGGTGGCTCTTGGGACATGGCATTCAGGCCTGGCATTTTTTTTCTGGGTCCCTTCTGAACCATACAGTAAATACAAAGTGTTCTATCTAGTGACAATTTGAAGAAAAAAATGTTTTTAAATCAAAGTCAAATATACTCCAGACTTTTTAACTTTCAGGGAAGGAGTTGTAGGGTTGTTGTTCCCAGATTGCAGTGGGAGAGCTGATGGACAGCTGGGAATGTCATCCTGATTTCTTGTGTTAAGTGGCAGTAGTCACTTCATGCTCTTTTAACATGCCTGTGCAGGATCAGTCTCTCTTCGACTCATCTCTGTGGTCAAAATACCCTGTGTGGAGTTCTCTTTGGGTGTCAATGCAGGTAGCTCTCGGCATGAGAACAGGGTTGCAGACTGAGGGCCCCAAATCCCAGTTCCCATCTTGGTACGGCTTTGTTTGCAGTTTTGTGCAGATAGCTTTGTCCACTCTCACCCCCTACCCAGGTCATTCTGTCCAGTGGCAAAGGGGAGAGGGTCGTCTGTGTCCTGGTCACATATGTGTGGCATAGTGAACACCTATTGAGTTCTCTGTGGGAACATCAGAGAGTCGACTTCTTCCAAGATTGACTCTCTAGATATGGGAAGAAAGTCCATGCGAGATGTAAAAGTTAGGTTCAATACTGTTCTGTTGAAATTAGAGGCATTAAGTCAGTCTGGACTGTGTGGTACTAAAGCATTCCTTGGCGGCTGTGGCTCTCGTCCTGTGCCCAGCTGGACTATCCCTCTTCAGTTGGTCATATCTGATCACCCAGAAGATTTGAGTCATGGGCCCAGCCTACCCGTCACTGCGTCAGCCCTTCCTCTGAATTCTCACAGACACCTCTGAGAAACAGATACACCCGGATAGCTCAAACTGGTGGAGTGGGTCACTGCAGCCTACATAAAATGTAATGTCCAGGAGCCTCTGTAAATGGACCACTTTCCATAGCATCCTCCCTTGAAGAGCTACTTGAATATTCAGCGTTTGGGTTTTTTATTTTTCATTTTTTCAAGCTGCTGGTCAACATCAAAACCAAATAAAGACCTTAAGAGGCATTTTAGAAAGGGTGGATGTGTATGTTGTTTGCAAGCAAATCCCAAATCTATTTCCTCCTGGTCCACAAAACCCATATATCATAGCAGTGCTTCTTGTCCTAACTATGTCGGACATAGGTAGCAATGTCAAGGAGCTGGTGGAAGAGGTAGCCCATGGACGGCCAGGAGGGACAGGTGAACGGTGGTGAGTCTGCAGGCAGTAGCTCTCGCCATATGATTGGCTGCTACTGCTGCTGGGTAAGTAAGTAACTTGTGGGCCTACATTTTCAGAGTCTGGTTGCCTTGTTTGCTTTTGATTAAATGTCCCTGGAATATTGTCATAAAGTGATCTTAAGATAGAAAAGGTCCAACAGGAAGTGGAGATATTGAATCCACTGCTTTTAAGTTCTCCTAGTCAGTGTTGGGTGATGATAAACTGTCATTCTCAGGGACCGGCCAGAAACTCTTGATACATGGAGTCTCCCTGTGGGCCAAACCAGACCTCTCTAAAGGGGCTGCACTCACTTAGTCGTATTGACCTGACCCATGTGACAACGTAATGTAAGTGCTCTGTTTACTGCCCTTGGAGAGGTGAGGTGTCCTTATAGTCAAAGCTAACTGAACACTGACCACATATGTAAGCAAGTAGAGACAAGTTCCATGGATTATACATTTCTCTTGAGAATTTCCTTGATGAGCCTATCTTTTTGTTGCTTCTTGTTTTCTGGCTCACGTGGTTCTTTGTAACATTTTTAGCAAATGAGAATAAAGATATGCAGAAGAGGAATTCTAAAGAGCAAGAGACAGTGTTTTATGGTCCGTTCATTCCCAGGCCCTGCCATGGACCCCGAAAAGGTGCTTCAGGCTTTGGGATGACAAATTCACTGCCTTGTCAATCTCTCAGCATTGGTACATGGACAAAGACGCCTTTGAGGGAAACCAAGAGTGCCCCTCAGAAATATGAGGCTTGCTTGAACGAAGGAGCGAGCAGCTTCAGCTTGAAGCAAATCCTGGCTTCACTAATTTCCTCTGAGGAATTCTGCCTCATCCCAGAGTTAAAACATGCCCGTGAGCATGCTGTCACTGGTAGAGTCTAATTTTCTTTTCAGATGGTTTGGGCATCGTCAAAGTTTGTCCAGTCGTCAGTGATGCCCAGCAGTGATGCCCTCCGAGGCTTTCTGCCTGGTCTTCTTGGGGTGTCTTTGGTCGATCTCGACTTTGGTTATTTTTTTCCCACCTCTCTGTGCCTCCTGCTCTTCTTTCTCTTATGCTTGAACCGTGGTTAGAAGAGTTCTACTAACTATTCTAGCCCTCCAAGTTCATCCTGGCAATGTCATTACACAGAGGGCAGCAGGCACATATGAGGAGCCACAGTTCCTGGCAGACTGCTGGGGGAGCTGGGTGAACCTCTGGGCTCAGCTTCCCTTTCCAGTTTGTGCACATTCTCCATCAGTTGGGAGCACAGATGGATAGCTGGAGTCAGGCAAGGAGGGCGTTCTTCTTCATGGGTAGACCCTCCAACCAAATGAAGCCCTGCTGGAACAGGCTGACTACCCAGCTCTGTGTATGCTAATCAGAGATCCTGGGTTCAGGGCAAAGGAATGAATTCATTCATAAGATCTGATACCTGGGACCTTCTGCTTGGTTCCATAAGACCAACTGCCCAATAGACATGAAGCATACATGTGTGTACATGTGCACACGCACACACACATACACACATGTGTGGTACTCATGTATCCCTCTTTGGTAGTCAAGTCCTGAAAACTGCTTTTTTCTGTATTAGAAGTATGATCAGCGGGTAGTCAGCGTTTGTACTCCAGAAGACTAGAAGATGGCCGTAGATAGAATATGCCTGCTTCTGGTGTCCTGGCTGAGTTCAAGTTGCAGATTCAAATACACAAGGATTTGGTGGCTGTTTTACAGGAAGTTTGCCAGGGATCAGGCTGATGATTTTGCTTTTGTGAGAACAAAGTGAAGTCGTGCGTTGAAGAGCAGTTCGGGGCCTATATATAGGGGCCCAGGGCCTGCTGGGATGGGGTTTACACTCGGGCTGTCCTTTTGCCCTTCCACTGAACTCTCTTCATTTCAGCCATGAGCAAACAGTCAGGGCCTGAACTAACAACCCTGCAGTCCTCCAAAGCACGGCTCTCTTACAGTACCGAACAAAGGGAGGGAGGGCCGCGTGGGCCGGCCGGGCCGTGGAATGCAGCTTCAGGGTTCTGCTCCATAAATTTAACCAGCACGACGAAAAGAAGATAATATGAGCCTTCGTGATGATCTGAAAGGGGGAGGCTCTGTGTCCCATTGATTGCGGTCTGGCCCGTTGCCAGGCCCAAGCCTGACCGACAGTTGAACCATATCGTTAAGGCGTGTAATACAGCTCGAGTCTTGTACTGCCGCCAATGAGTACATATCCACAGGGCAAAAGTTTATAAAGAGTTGAGGCTGTCCTGCTTAACCCTCTCACACGGCATGTAATAGACCCAGCTGCCATTCAGAACCTGTCCATCTGAGGTCACACAGGGAAGCCCGCATGCTTCCTTTCTTCAAACAGCATTTCAGGCCTGGGGAGAGGGAAGGAGAGCTACTCTGAGGGGGTCACAGTGCTGGAATGTTCCCCTCTGGAGCAGCTACGCAGGCTGCTTCCTTCCCTCCCCCGGCCCCCAGCCCAGAAATGGGACACCACGGTGCTTTCTTCTGAGTGGCTCTCTGTTTGCAGTATAATGTTGCTGAAGGAAGCGGGGCTGACACAACAGGAAACCTAGCCGTCTCCGAGGAGGCTGTGCTGGTGGCAAAGTGGTTGATGCCTGGATACCGTATCTTTTCATAGCGTTGATGAGGTTCAAGGTGATTCTTGCTCCCTTCTGTTCTGCCCCACCGCGCAGGGCTGTGACTGTGAACGACTTCTCTCTGGCTCTTTGAGGCCCAGTCTCCATGCTGATAAGAGCAGGTGGAAGGCTGCCTTGTGGAATGGCCTGGTGTTGCAGGTAGCCTCAGAGGAACTCTGCCCCCTCACCAGGAAGGGCACGGGGAAGTAGATATCCCAGCAAGGCCCAGGCAGCCTGAGTTCTCAGAAGGAATAGTGAATTGAGCAGATCTGTAGACAGAAGGGATTTAATTAATGTAGCCATAAAGGAAGGCTACCTGTATTTGGAGGTCCTGAGAGGGAAAGTGGGTTGGGATAGTTTCATCCTGTTTGTCAGTCCATCACATCCCTTAGCCCAAGTGGGGCCCTTGCACATGTCATTTCCAGAGCACAGAGGGATCCTGGCCTATTGTGGCTCATGTCCAGAAACCAGGTCACCAAGCTCTGTGCCCAGGAGCTGCAGCACCCCCTTCCACACCCAGAATCTGCCCATCCCAGAAAGGAGCAGTGACACTCCCTGACTGCAGCCTTGTTCCTGCTCTGCCTTTCAGAAGTTCATCTTTATCTGCTCATCACCTGGGAGCTCCAGCTGCTACGCAGCTGGCACAGGAAGCCTCTGCGTAGGATGCCGGGTCAGATGTGCTCAGCATGCTGTGACCTCCTTGGGAGGCCAGGGGATTTCTGTTTATTTTGGTACTGTGGGCTGAGTAAAAAGGCTTTAGAGGTGGAAGAGACACAGTGGCCATCCAGCCTTTTGAGACTTTTGGGTCTTTGGTTAGTCATGCTTCCACTGCCAAGGTGCTCTGAAGGCCTCAGGAGACCCTGGTGGTGACTCCAGCGTGGAGGGTGTTGTCATCTGGACTCCATTACAAGATTGCTAAACCTAAACGGCTCGTGTCTCTTCATCGTGCATGTGAGGCCAAGTTGTATGAAGAAATTCTTCTGCTCTTTGGATTTCTTTGGTTCTGTTTAATAATCACTGAAGATGCCATGAGTTAGCCAGATGCTAACTAGGGTTTATAGAGATTCTTATCAGTCACAGCACCAGAAAGTCCTCAGTGGTTTATGTGCCACATAGAGGGAAGCTTGGTTCCAGCTCCCTGGTCTGAGCAATCCTTTGGAAAGGGAACTGTGAAGAGCTAGGGCTGAAGAGTCACTTCTGGCCTCCAGGGTGACTCACTCTTTGTCAGTGGCAGAGCTACTCTGGGCTCCCTTGTGCCTCTCCCTCCCCAAGGAACTTGGTCATTGGACAGCCACATGCTTGCCCTCACTCTCTGCTGTCTGTGGCTGGGTCCGGAAGAGAAAAGGAACCTCAGTTTCAGAGAGAGGTGGGAGCAGAACTTTTGTGTCCCTTGTTAGGTATCAGAGGAGGTACAACTGCACCTGCCTGGGCAGGAGGACAGGGTCTAATGCCCCCCTCTGTCTGGATCCCAACCCTGTGTGCACATGCACAGGGAACCAATTAGAAAGGCACATGCTGGGTGTGAGTGGTAGTTGGCACCAGATCTGGGAGATTTTGCTTACTGCCCCATCTGTCTGGCAGGGTCTAGCATCTTACCCCAGTCTCTCTGGCTCATAACACATTTTTAACACAATTTGCATGTGCTTTTTTTCCCCCTGGGCCTGTACAGACAGCCCCCACCCCTTCCCTAGGCCAACAATCCAAATGGATTCAGTCTTACTGGCTCTTGTCTCCTAAGAGGACAGGCGCTGGGGAGGTTTGGTATCACCTCTGACCCAGGGGTGCATCTGATCTTTATGGAACCTCAAAATATACCTGGGATGACCCAAGCCCTTATCTTTCATTTTGATCTCTTTCCACCTGGACCATTAATTCTGCTTTCAAAAGAGGTCGGGGAGTGAGGAGCATTTCAAAGTGAGGTTGATTTGGTCTCTCTTGAGCTTGTCTTCTGGCTCATGCTCTGCCCTGATGAGAATCAGAAGGGACAGCCATAAGCCCCTTCAGTCTCATGGATCTGCAGCTGGAGAGCCTCAAAACCAGTTCCAGATGTCACTTCTCCCTTTGCCGATGGGTTGAGACTGGGGCATGCTGGGAGGCAAGCTGCATGTGCTCTTACCCATTCTTACAGTTTGCAATGGATGTCTTACCTGGGGGACCCCTTAACGACTGTACCATGCATACCCCGGTCCCTGTTGGGCCTGCCAACACCTCCAGCTCCTCTGTCAGAGTGCATTACTTTGAGCTTGCTGGCTCCCATAAGCAGGAACAGACTCCCGCCGCTCAGGGTCGGAAAGTGAGGCAGTGCTGCAAAAGTAAGTTTGTTCTTGGGCCACGGAGGGTCCTGCAGGCAGCTGCAGCTTGGCAAAGTCACATCCATGACTCTCCCCACTGCGTCCAGGGGAAGGTGGAACCTGGCCAGGCTGTGGGAGGAGACATGAGTAGTGATGGTTACTCCCTTTCGAGTGCCCCTTCTCCAGAAGAAAGCTACTGAGCAGCTCCTTCCCCCACCTCACATAGCCTTCCTATGGTGGAACCCTGGGCCTATCTGTGGTTTCACTGTGAGTGTGCTTTAGACACTTTGCTGTTTAAGCTCAACTACTTCCTGAGTCATAGTGTTCAAGTAAAATAGCATGCAATATATGTTCATTGACGTTTGGGGCACTGCTGGTTGAGTCAGCTCTGTGATCTCTGCAGCAAGCCACTGAGATGGGTGCTGTCATTATCCCCCCCTGTCCTTGTCTCCAGAGAGTGAGCAGAACTCAGCATAACCAACCCATTGTTAATAATCACCAAAAAGTTACTAACGTAACCCCACCAGACACCTCCCTGCATGTCTGTATGTGCACATGCATAGACATACAAATATGTGCAATATATGAGTGTTACATAAATGGGTGTGTGTGTGCATGCATGTATGTGTGTTGGGGAGGCTCAAGCGTCCTAACTCAACCTAGCTCTGTTACCAGGCTGCACTTGCAGCCCCAAGTACAAACATTGATGTTCACTGAAAAACACCTTTGCATTCCAAAAGCCAGTTATTTTGAACAGTTATGTGATATATTGCAAATATTCCATAATATACTTGGTTTGGTCACTACATACTCTTGCCACTTTTCACATTCCAAGTGTTACCTGTATTTTCCTCTCAATGCTGTCCTGGATTGGTGTTGTGTCTTTTCTGTAGTGACACATTACAGTTCGCTTCCTAGGAAGGGGAAGCGGTTTGTGCTTGATCCACAGGGCTGAAGTGGAGCATTTCTCCAGCTCACTGCCTGCTCATTCATTCAGAGCAGGAGTCACAGTTTTTATAGGGTAGCTGCTGTGACGGACAACATAGGAAGAAGCAGGCTTCATCTTTCAAGCCTGCCAATCAGAGCAAATGTCCCAACACTGCTGTCGTTCACACTTCTCTGCAAGTTAACCATGCTGAATCATCTTCTGCATTTCTGTTGGCTATTTTCTTCTCTCCATCCGTGAATTCCTTTTTATATTCTTTGTTCCAATCCTTTTAAAACCTCTTGGCATGGCTTTGTTGGCAGAATGCATTCCTGGTCAACACAGAACTCCAGGTTTGAGCCCCAGCACTGCAGAAAGCCAGGCACAGTGCTCATCTGTAATCCCAGCACTTGGGAGACAGAGGCAGGAGGATTAGAAATTGAAGGTCATCTTCTGCAACATAGCAAGTTTGAGGCCAACCTGGGCTACATGAGACCTTGTCTTGTAGGAAAGGGTCAGATATTTGAGACTTTTGAAGGAACTGTGAGAATAAAATAGTATTTTTTAAGAGAAGAAGAAAACCTTAGCGCCTAGTATTCCTTCCTCTTTAGTGCGCTTGCTGTGGTTCCCCCACTCTGTCAGCAGTAGCCATGTGCCAACCCTCATCAATGTAAGTGCATGTCCTCCTTCTAGATGCTGGTATGAAGTTTAGCTACTGGCAGGTCCTATCCGTGTGCCTTGGAGTCTGTGCCATGGCTGTGCAACTCTAGAAAAGGGGGCGCTGGTGGATGTTCTGGTTGTGTAGGGTGGGTCCTGTTGATTGGTTTTTGGGGTTTTTTTGTTTTTGTTTTGGTCTTGTTATTTGTTGCCTATTATTCTTAAGTATCTGTTTACAACCTGTTCCTTCTGGCCTTACAGCAGGCTCCTTCTTGATGCCAGGCCTTTCCAAAAAGCTGTGGCATGCCATTCCAAGGCTGTATAGTGGAGCACTCGCACTAGCTCCTACACTCACTCATCTGATACAGGGTCTGGGCTTGTGGTCATCAAGAATGTAGACTATGGGGTGCTGTGTGACAGACTTTTCCTGGGGAAAAACAACACACACATCTACTCACCTCAGATAGGGAGCTCACAACAGACCAGTGAGTTTTATTGGCACTTACAGGAGCAGAAATGGCTCAAAGAATGCTTCGTCACCAAAATCCAGCCCAGCAGAAAGGCTGGGAACCTGGAATGCACTTTACACCTTACAAGCAGCTCGACAGGCAGGAGGTGTCCTTTCCAGGTAGCTCAGTAGGCCGAAGCCTCTTCCAGGCAACTCAGCCGGTTTCTGCTTCTTTTAGACTGGTTGGCTGGCCTCAGAGGCTTCTTTGTAGCTTGGCATGTCCAAGATTGAATCTCCTGCAGTCTTTACTGTTTTTACTGTTTACTCTTAGGGAGGGAGGGACCTAGTGAATCTGAGTTTTGGGGACTTCCTGAAGCTATTTTGAATTGCTTACCTTATCTTAAGGAGCTTCCCTTTAAGATGGTTTCTTTCAATCTCAGAAGAAACTGCTACACAACACGGGGCTAGAGAGTTGGCTCAGAAGTTGAGAGCACCTGATGTTCTTGCTTAAGTCCTGGGCTTCGTTCCTAGCACCAACATGGCAGCTCACAACCATCATTACTCCAGTTCCAGAGCATCTGACACCCTCTTCTGACTCTGTGGGTCCCAGACACCCATGCAGCATACATGCAGGCACAGTACTCACACACATACAAGAAAGTAAGCAAATATTTAAAAAGAGTGTAGACCTTGAGCACAGGGGAGATGGCTCCAGTGGTGATGTGCTTGAGGAGCTGAGTTCAGATACCCAGGGCCCATGTAAAAGACACATGCAGCATCTCCACCTGCAATCTCTGCACTGGGTAGGCGAATTTCTAAAACCTGTTGGCCAGCTAGCAGCCACGTCCATGACCTCCAGGTTCAGTGCGAGACCCTGCCTCAAAAATTAAGGTGGAGAACGACAGAGTAAGACATCCAATGTCAACTTCTGACCTCCTGTGTGTGTGTGTATGCGCACACATATACATACATATATGACAGTCTCCCCCCCACACACACACAGAGGACAAAAATGTCCTGATTGTAAGCTTCTCCATATTGCCTTCTCTGGTATCCCTTCATGGTGTCCAGATGCCTAACAGTGATGGCATCTGGGTGTGTTAGAGTTTCTTCAGCAAATGTGTGATATCCAGTAAGTTTACTGAGTCCAAGGAAATCAGAATGGCCCTTGGTCAAGTTTGCCACTTACAGCAAGATGTGTTTTCTTCACTATAAAACAGTTCTCAGTACCTCCTGAGAACAGTGTGAGCATAGTGTTTGAGATTCAGTCCAAACATTCATACTGGCTGCCACAGCCCTACTCTGCATGCCAGCTGCCCAGGCCCCACCTGGTGTCTTCTCACCTCAGGGCTGATGGGAAATGCAAGAGTTAGTGCTGCAGCCAGCGCAGCCTGGATAGCCAAGACTGGCGGCGGGTGTGTGTGTGCTGGAATTAAGACACGGAGGCTTCTTTTCAGGTGGAAGAACAGCAACCTTTATTTTGCCCAGCAACCTTTTATACCTCTGCTCCTTCTGTGGAGACCCACCCGCCAGAAAGAACACAAACATCCTTGTCAATTACAGACCACAAGGAAGTTCCACTGTGGGTTAGGGAGAGTGAGGGCAGCTGGATCACAAGTTAGTGCCACCACCATACATGATGCATGGGCGTTTTCCAGCACTTTGGGCATGCACACACCCCTCTGTTGTGCTCGAGTCACCCATAGAGCAGTACTGCACCCCAGTCTCCAACACCCCAAGTGTTCTCTTGTGCTCTGCCATTTTCTCGAGAGAGAGAGAGAGAGAGAGAGAGAG
>LOJH01048730.1:0-12982 GCA_001685095.1 Ellobius talpinus
AATTTATGAGTGACCCCTATTGTCAAATGCAGTTTAAAATCTTAATTCATTTTTTAAAAAATATTTATTTATTTAATGTATATAGGTGTTTTGTCTGCATATAAGTGTACCCTGTGTGTGTCTGGTGCCTGAAGAGGCCGAAAGAGATATAGAAGGTTGTGGTGCTGGAAATTTTACCTAGGTCCTCTGAAAGAGCAGTCAGTGTTCTAAACTGTGCTGTCATTTCTCAAGAGCCCAAGTAAGGCATACCTCCTAATAGATTATCTGATTTTTTTAATGAGTGATGCAATGCACTAAGATTTTGTCACACAGAAGGGAACAAAAGTAAGCCATTATGTCAATGAAGCTCAATCTATAGTTAATGAAGCTAGAAAAGAAGACAAATATATTAACAAATATACTGTGGTTAATTAGACATATTAAAGTACTTTGAAGCCAAAGACCAAGAATGGAGAGTGAACAGAGGATGTTTGGGAGATATGATCATCTCACAAAAGGGTCATGTGCTATGGTTTGACTCTGAAATGCTCCCCGCAGGATCCTATTTCAAAAAATTGTCGCAGTTATGGTCTTTAGGGAAGTGACTAGTTCATGAAGAGTCTGGCTTCATGAATATTTTAATCAATCTTTGAATTCTTATGTTGTAGCATACTTAAGATATAATGGGATTGTAAGGGACTTATTTGATGTAATAGAGAAAGTGATGTATGCCTTTGAAGGATGCATCTTGTCCCCTTTTCCCTATTCTCTCACCCACTTCATCCTTCTGATTCTGGCCAGCCATGAGAATAGCTTTGTTCTACTACTAACTATTAATATCACGGTGTTCTGTTTCACCTTGGTCTAGCCTTGATGGAAACAGTTGACCACAGACCAAAGAGAATGAGTCAAGATGTTTCCTTTTTTGTCTAAATTGTTTATAGTGGGTATTTTGTCACAGCAACTGATGTCTGGCTAATACTGTGGGCAGCTTCAATGACAAAATGAAATTTGATCAGAGACCTGATAGAAAAATGTAAGAATAAGTCATAAACATTGCTTTGGAAGAGTGTACAAGAAAGGGAGAGCAAATTTAAAGGAGTGTATTTGAGAGATGAAAAGGAACCTAGGGTCAGGAGAACACTTACGAGGGGCAGAAGAAAGTAGCATATATCAGAGGTTATGAAGGCTTAGAGCACATAAATCCTTGCAGCTGCTTTTATTTTGAGCAAAATGGGGAGCTGCTGACAGATTTTTAACAGTGGACTTAGGTTTTAAAAAGTTTTCTCATACTGAATGTCACTTTGCTGCAGGGGGCAAACTTAGAGGAAGCCATTGGGAAGGCTGTGACAGTCTCCAAGTTAGAAAGGCTGATGGCTTCCGGCTGTGTAGCGGTCATGCCAGTGTCCAGACGATGAATGAATTTCTAAAATGCAAATGAGAAAGTGTGTTGAAGCTTTAAACAAGGTAGGCAGGAAAGAGAAGAATTATAGATGACCCACAATTTCTATACATATATATTTAAGGCTAAGACACTATTTTTGATGGCTCTCATGCAAAAAATTAATCATAAGAAGATGGAAACAATAACGTATTAAATAGGCTTTTATACCACCAGGAAAATACATGAGGGAATTTAAGGGAGAAAAAGTATTAGGTTGGTTCATGATCCATAGTTTTGGACTATGATGAGGTATTATGGTGGTAGGAATATATGGCAGAGGCTGCACACCTTATGGCATCAAGGAATCAGGGAAGTGGCAGGAAGGCTCTAGGAAGGAGCCAGAGCCAAGATATAGTCCCAAAGTCCATGTTCCTCAGATTAACTTCCAACACATAAACTCTTTCCTCTATCGCACTGCTCTCCACATCCCCAACAGCCTTTAGAGTATAAGCTTATGAGAAAAATAAATCATTTTGAAATCACAATACTCCTACAATGGCTTTAAAAAACCCTTGTCCATATCATGGTTCCAAAAGCATGCACTCTATCACTAGTAGTTCCTAAAGTCATAACAGTTCACAGTAAGTAACATTAATTAGAAGATAAAAGTATAGCAGCCTGGGTGTGATGGCATATGCTTTTAATCTCAGCACTCAGGTGGCAGAGTCAGGAAGATCTCTTTGAGTTCTAGGACTGCCTCATTTACCTAGTGATCTCCAGGACAAACAGGATTATGTAGAGAGACCCTGTCTTAAAAAATTATGGCAGGTAATAATTAAGATTCTTGGAAAAGAATAAAGGGCATCACAAATGATCAATATCTAGATAAACACAAATGGAAACATTTTGCCTTTTTCTTCATTTTTCTAAGCAATACATATTTACTACACAAATGCAGAACTTTTTAGTTACTTGAAATGTATTTAATTGTGGGTAATAAAATTGTAGCCACTGTAACAAAAAGGATAATTTAATAAAACAACAATTTCTAGATTTCTATACTTTATATGAAGTGGTAGCATTTATTCCACAGATATGGAACTGTGAAGGATATGCATTGTGGTCTCTACAACAACCAATTAAAATGAATAAAGGGAAGGACAATGAAAAGGGACTTGCAAAGAGACTTGCAAGATTGTTCAGCAGGGAAAGTGCTTGCTGCACAAGTGAGAGGACCAAAGTCTGCATCCTCTGAATCCATGTAAAATTCTGGGTGATTTTGTTGGCCTTCCTGAAATGTTATTGTCTGGGAGGTAGAGACAGAAGATGCCTGGAGCAAGTTGCTATGCAGACTGGGCAAAGTAGTGAGCTTCATGTCTACAGAGAGGTCCTATCTCAATGTATATGGTGGAGAGTAACTGACAATGTCAATCTTGTCCTCCACATGTGTTTGCAAACACATGCACATTTACACTTTCACATGTAAGTGTATCCACACACATGAACACTCATACCTACATTCATCAGCAAAATAAATACCATAAGAAAAGTAAAATACTGCTTCTAAATGGCAGGATAGAAGGATTAGAAAGCAACAAAAAAGAAATTAAATATACAAAGAAAACCAAAACCAGAACAAAAACTAAACACTAGGAGAGTTAAGCAGAAAAACAAATGAAATTGAACAACTCATAAAAGCAGATAAATAATTGTATTTACTGGTAATGAACTAATAAGTTCAAGTAAAAAAATGATAATACTGTTAGAACAAATTATTACAAACACACTTGTGTGCATGTCCGTGCACACAAACACAAACACATAAAATATAGAGTAAAAGAAGATTCAGGTCCATCTTCTCTGTCTTAGCTAGGGTTTCTATTGCTGGAACAGACACCATGACCATGGCAACTCTTTTGTTGTTGTTGTTGTTTTTATTTTTGTTTTTATTTTGTTTTGTCAAGACATGGTTTCTCTGTAGCTTTTGAAACCTGTCCTGGAATTAGCTCTTGTAGACCAGGTTGGCCTCAAACTCACAGAGATCCACCTGCCTCTGCCTCCAGAGTGCTGGGATTAAAGGTGTGCGCCACCACTGCCCGGCCCATAGCAACTCTTAATAAAGAAAACATTTAACTGGGGCTGGCTTAGAGTTTCAGAGGCTTTGTCCATTATCATCATGGCAGGAATCATGGCAGTGCACAGTCAGGCATGGTGCTGGGAAGGAGGCCAGAGTTCTAAATCTGGAGTGGCAGGCAGCAGAAACAATGAGTAAGGCACTGGGCCTGCCTTAAGCTTCTTAAACTTCAAAACCTCAGTAACACATTTCCTCCAATAAGGACACACTTACTCCAACAAGTCCACACCTCCTAATCCTTTCAAATAATTCCACTCTGAACTATGATCTTATGGGAACAATTTTTATTCAAACTACCATACTCTATAGAATGATTCATTAAAATTTTTTATATTAGGTTACAATAAATGAATGTAGTGAAAATATGCAACCAGTAGTTAACAGAAGACACACACACATATATGTATGTGTATATATAGCATATATATCATCTGACATTAGTAACATATATATATACACATATTTAATTTACATACATTACATTTTGATTATTTTCACCTTCATCCAACTCTTTCCAGATCATCCTCATCTCTCTACTCACCAAACTCCATGTTCTCTCTCTCTCTTTCTCTCTCTCTCTCTCTCTCAAAATTTCTTATACAAAACAAAATACAAAGGTTAAAACAAACAAATAAAATCAATTATTCAAAACAAATGTAAAATCAAAAAGTAAGTCCACATACCCTCCAAGACATACAGATACATACTCCTTAGTAAAACAAGCAAACAAAACAGAGTCTATTGTATGTTGGACAATCACTCCTGGGCATGGGGTCTGTCAATATAACTAATAACACTGCATTAAAGAAATTTGATTTTTCCTTTTCTAGCAGCCATCACTTGCAAATTGTTCCTTAGTTAGGGTGAGCCTCTGTCCATTTGCCATTCTCCATTCTGAGAATTTTGTCTGGTTTGAACTTGTACAGATCTTGTGCATGTTGTTCACCCTCTGCAAGGTTTGTGTGCATCAGTCCTATTGTCTCTTTCAGGGTGTTTCTCTTTCTTTGGAGTTGTCCTCTATCTCTGCCTTTTACTAGTTTCCATCACCATTTTAGAACAGATCATTGAGCCTTGAGAGGAGGTATTTGATGAAGATGTCTCATTTAGGGCTGAGTGCTTCAAAGTCTATAACTCTCTACATACTGTCCAGTTTTGAGACTCTGTGTCAATTATCATATGTTGTAAGAAGAGTACGCTCTAATGAAACTTAAGCAATATGTTCATTGGTAGGTACATTAATATGTCATTAAGAGTCATTTTATTGCTATTTATTTGACAAAATAATAATACTGGGTTTTCTCCTGGGGACTAAGACTTATTTAGCCTTAGGTTATTGTCTCCTTTAGCAGTGTTAGTTATGAGTTTTATCTCATATAGGAGGCTTATTCTCCATTAAAAAAACATGGTTGGTTACTCACATCACATTTCTTTCACTATTGGACCAGTACATCTTTCAGGAAGGTCACTGTTGTGGGCCAAAGGTTTTGTAGCTGGGTGATACCGATGGTCACTTTTCTTCTCTGGTAACAGGCAGAGCTATGTTTCAGCACAAAGAAGCCTAGTCAGTCAAGGTGAAGCTTCTGGTTGGGGATCAGTTCAACTTTTCCATATTCAATGTTGCAAGTAAAGGACACCTTTGGTGATCGGTCTTACCATCAGCTTTTGAAGGGATTACCAATAGCCTTTGAAATAGCCTGTGATGTTTGTGGGGGATGACTATAGAGCCCCTTTGGCCAATGAATTGACAAGATATAACTCATTCCACACAGTTTTGCTTGTTGGCATAATATATTTTGTTGGGGCATTATTCCCCCTATTGTATGGTGCCTCCATTTTAGTTACTTTCATATATGTATATATTTTAAGAAACATCTACATTAGCTACTTTCCACATAGCTCTATAAGAATCCTTTAGTATCATTGTTTTTCCTTACCCCTATTTCATCCTTTACCATGCTCTTCCATGTTCCTTCCATTTAAACATTCTATTTTAGTTTCCTATTTATCTCTAGCTAATACTGTATTTCCTCTTCCTTAGAAGATCTCATCCTTATTCTAACATCCACATATAAGAGAAAGTATGCAAGTATCTTTAGCTATCAGGGAAATATAAATTAAAACAACCTTAAGATTTAATTTAGCCCAGTCAAAAGACTAAGATCAATAAGACATATGTCTTCACATGGTGGCAAAGGTATGGGGAAAGGGGAATATCTATTCATTTCTGCTTGATGTTAAAACTGATGGAGCGACTATGGAAATCAGTGTGGAGTTTCCTGAAAAAGCTTAAAATCATTCTGTTGCAGGATCTTATTCCATGCTTGGGCATATACCCTGAGGACTTCATATTACTTCAGAGATACTTATTCATCCATGTTCATTGATGCTCAGAATATTGATAAATAACTAATGAAAAGGTGGTGGATTTTCACAATGCAATAGTATTCATCTATGAAGAAAATGAAACTATGTAATTTTCAGATAAGTGATGGAGTTATAAATATTCACCCCAAGTAATATAACCTAGACCCAAGAATATAAAATGTACTAAAACTAAGAATATAATAAGCAATATAAAGAAGGCCATCTATAGTGATAAAAGTTTCTATTCTTTAGAAAGTCACAATATTCACAAATGTGCACAGATCTGTAAATGGAAACTGCATGTTCATTTCCCAGAAGCCAAGACCCAAATAATCACATAGAAACTACATTAATTGCAACACTGTTTGGCCAATGACTCAGGTGTATTCATAGCTAGCTCTTACATCTTAAATGAACCCTTTTCTATTAATTTATGTATTGCCACGAGGCTGTGGACTAACAATAAGGTTCTGGCATCTGTCTCTTTAGGCAGCTACATAGCGTCTCCATGACTATGCCTTTTTTCCTCCTTATCTCTGCTTGGAATTACCACCTTGCTGTATTCTGTGCTTTGATAGACCAAAGCAGCTTCTTTATTTACCAATAGTAATAAAACATATTCATAGCATACAGAGGGGAATCCCATATCATCCAATAGAGATACTGTAAAATCACAAAGCAAAATAGACCAGTTAGTTATAGGATATAGGCAGACATATGGTCATAGTAGATAATTTATATATGCATTTATTTATTTAGTTTGAGGGGAGGCTGAATTCAAGCAATTCTACATAGTCAGGTTCTGTTGCAAGGAGTAGATTGTTTGTCCCAGCCACCCAGAATTGAAATAACCACACAAACTATATTAATTAAAACACTGCTTGGCCCATTAGCTCTAGCTTCCTATTGCCTAACTCTTAGGCAACTTAATCCATTTCTGTTAATCTGTGTATGGCCATGTGGCAGTGGCTTACCAGCAAAGATTTGGCATGTCTAACTCTGGCGGCTCCATGGCATCTCTATATCCTGCCTTCTTCCTCCCAACATTCAGTTTTGATTCCCTGGCTATCTAAATTCTGCCCTATCAGGCCAAGGCAGTTTCTTTATTCATTAATGGTAACCACAGCACATAGAAGGGACTCCCACATGAAGGTACTCTTCTCTGATCTATTTCTAGCCTTATTTGAAATTTTATTATGAGACAGTGAAATAGGGTCCACTGAGTTGCCCCAAATGGCCTCTAACTCAGCTGCTCCTGCCTTTGTCTCCTTTGCAGCTACAGTGACAGGGAATGCCACTTGTCCTAACTAATTTTGAGCAGTTTCCAGCTATGGCAGTGGTATGATAGAATATATACTTAGAATATATACAATATGCTAAAATCCCCGAACTCTAAATTAGGAAGAGCAGTAACGGAGGGCTTATCTTCATTAATGCCCATTCTGTCTGTCAAATTTATATATTTAATGTAAAGTTAATGAAGTATTGAATATACTTAGAATCAAGATTTTCACAGTGAAGAAACTTGTCTGAGGACTCACCAGGAAGTCTGAAGTTGCTATAGAAATCTCACTCTGATAGAATCTCAACACACATATTATTCTTATAGTGCTGTGGGTTGAACACAAGGCCACATATATGTGAGTCCAGGGTCCTGTCACTGTGCTACATTTTTAATACCACAGTTGAGGATGTATAACAGTCCCTTTCTGAAACTTACAGAACAAAACAAAACAAACAAAACACCCAACCAAACAACTAAGATGTGAGAAGATACCATTGGAAGTCAGACTATTTAAACACTCTCCATCACTCTAATATGTGAAAGTCACAGCACAACAGAGTACCAAATTGGAAAAATAAACCTCATTAGTTTGAAGCACTCATGATCCTATAACACTTTAACAGGACAGATAATATTCTGGCAAACAGATTTTAAAAATATTCAAATCATACTGTTTGCTGACAGAAATGGAGTTAAAATAAAGGTCAATAATATTAAGATAACTAAAAAACTACCAAACATAAGAAAATAGAATAATTAATTTATAAAAGGCTATTGATCCAAGAAGGAACCATAAATGAAATTAGAACCCATTGTGAAGAGCATGATCCTAAATGTGCAGCATACCCACCTGTGTGGAATTCATTGGTGGTTTAGTGGGCTGTGTGGGTCTCCTGGAACAGGGAATAAGAAGCATATTAGTTTCTTTTTCTGTAGCTGTGAAAAAATTCTCCAGCAAAAGCAACTTTAAGGAGAAAAGTTTATCTAGCTCGGGGTTCCATGCTTTAATCCCCTGTGGCAGGGAAGTCATAGGGGAAGTTTTGTAGCAGCCTACACTCTTGATTCTTCTGAGTTTTAAGTGGCTTCTCTGATTGTCCTCTTTCCTCTTTCAGACCATACTAACTCAGTTTTCCAGAAAAGAATCAGTCTGACCACTGGAGCCCCTAGAACAAAGTGTCGCCTTGTAATTAGCTGTAAAATTTCTGAATTTTTTCTTTTAGCCTTTTTTGGGGTTGGAGAAGAGAAAAAATGGTCACTGGTATGTGAAATGGAGTGATGTTGAGGGAGGGAATCAATGGACACTAATCTTGAAGATGCAGAGGTAGCTGGTTATGGGAATATGATAGCAAGATTTGATATTTCGCTGGAAGGAAGTGTAGAGGTTTACCCTGTTGTGCACAAGAGAGGATGAAGACCTAGGAGAAATCTGTTCACTGAGGGATTTCAGGAAGTTTTGCTTCATCTTTATTCTGGCAGGCACAAGGATTATGCCTTTAGTTTCCCACCACTGGACAACAATACTGGTCTATTTACCATTCAAGAGTTTTCTGTGAGCTCTTCCAAATGAATTAGAATCGCCGCCACATGGTGCTTCTGGTGGCTGCTAGTGGTTGTGATAGGGTGGAGACAACATTGAGCACACTCTGGCAGGACAGGAGCAAGTTTGCTGACCTGTGGGTAGTCAGAGAACTGAGTGTGAGCCTCCATGGTCTACTTAATGGCTGGGAAGGAGGAATCTGGGTTTATTTCTTTGATGTTTCAGTTTGCTAGTCTAATGTGCATCTGCTGCTGTGGTCTCCCGGATCATCTTCTCCCAGTGGCCTGGGCATGATAGCCATGGGGAAATGAATCTAAGTTTGATTTTTCATCTTCTGAGTACTAGTGAAGTCTGATTGTGACTGGGTATGGGGAAGGATGATTAGGGAAACTTAATCTAACACCTTAAATGTAATCCAGAAGGAAAGAACAAAGGCTGAGTGAACATGCAGAGAAATGAACTAAAGAGAAAGGTTTCCTGGTGTTTTGGGGCTTGTTTTTGAGGATAGTCAAGTCTAATGCTTAAAAATGGGAATGAGGAGGGACTGGGGGAGTTGGGGAGAGCAGGAAAGAGTATGATAAAGACATTCTATTTAAAATTCTCAGTGGTTGTATTTATTATATGATGGAAGGATCTATTTCTAATAAAAATAAAAAATAAAGAGGGAAATGGAGAGATCAGTGGTATCATGCATGATTTCTTTCTTTTTGCAATTCTGTTTTTATGGATTCTCAAAAAAGTTCTGTTTTTGCAAAAGGACATTCACTGGATAGATGAAATAAACCTTTATTTTAAATGGAGTTTAAGCACATTATTTATAACATCTGAAAGTAAAGAAACTTGTCAGAGAACTGCATCAGAAAACTGAGCCTTCAGAGTACAGTGCTGTTTCAAGTTATAAGAGTGCTTTGCTGGATCTGAGATTCCTTAGGGGAAAATAGAAGGACATCGTGATGCCCGCCAATCTAATATGGATTTAAAGGTTGCAAATGGGAATGGGGCTGCAGCTAAGAGCATTTGCCTAGCAAGTGCAAGGCCCTGGACTTGATCCTCAGCACCAGACAAATAATTGAAAGAAAGAATGAATGAATAAATAAATATAAATAAAAATTATAAACATATTTGTGGTATCTAACCATAAGATCAGTGCAAGAAACTCCCGTTTGAGGTTGTTTCTCTTGCTGTGACCAGCAAACACTCCTCCCTCTGTTAGTCATGCTCCATAGCTCCGCCTGTGCCTATATGATGCAGCCATTCAGGGAATATGTGTTATCTAACATTAGAAGAAAGACTTGCCTCTGTAGCTTTAAAAGGACCATTGTTGGAATGTTGTGCATGGAAAAAGTCTCATGAGGTGAAGGTTCATGAGAATTTGATCATAGAGGGAATAGACCACACTCACTTACAGAATGCTTGAGGATGTTGAACAAATTATACCTTGCCCAGTATACCTTCACCTTAAAACTTGCTAAGAAAAGTCCCAGTTATGGATTTCTGTGGACACTAAGGTTAGAGAATGTACTTAGTTGACAAGTCAGTCATGCTGTTGGTTGATTCTTATCTTTCTACTTTATCTACAAAGTTGATTGACAGCCTTGACAGAAAGCAGTTTCCTAGAAAATGCAGAGCAAAGATTCACTCCATTCCTCTTTTCTTTTTCTGCCTCTTCTATTCCTCTATTACATTTTTAAAATATTCTAAGACTTTTATGTATATGTGTGAGTGCCTGTATACATATGCATATACTTGTGTGTATATATTGTACATGCCTGGTACCAAAAGTATTGAGAAGAGGCTGTCATCATATCTCCTGGAACTGGAGTTACAGGTGCTTTTAAGTCACCATCCCTGATCCTATGCAAGAATAGTAATTGTTCTTAGTTGCTACACCATCTCTCAAAATCTATTATTTTAAATATAGACTCTTTTTATCAGTTACTTGCATTGCTTGACAAATACTTTCAGACTCTGGATATAAAATTTAAATTTGATAAATGTGCATGCTTTATTCAGCATTCTTTAAAATTCTTCATGACAGAAGCATCTCTACAAAGTCTTTCAATGCTAAGTGAAAATGTTTGACTCAGGACATCTGCCATGCAAGTCTGTGTTTATGTGTCTACAAATCGGCGGTTATATTGGATGTGAACTGTGGTAATGCTGTAGAGATTGGTCATATCGTAGCACTGAATGACACTTACACTGTGGCTTCTTAAAGGGGTCCTTGGAGAAAGAGGAGGCAAAGCATTGATTAAGATATTCCAGTTTCATCTCAGAGAATTGACTTCTGAGAGAAGCTGGACAATTTCAGTTACAGCCATCTCCACATCGCTGATACACTACACACACACACAGATAATTTATGTAGCATTCAATTCATCATTAAGAAGTTTACAAAGAATAGAATATTTGTTGCTCTGCAGATATAACAACAATTAAATGATGAGTTTCTGTGTGCATTGAAGACATTACAGACAAGTAATAAGAGTCAGGTAGGTTCAGTAGGATTTGCAGTAGCAAAAAGGGAACATTTTCACTTTTTCCTGCCATTCTTTGTTCCTTGTCTGCAGTGTCCTTGTGCATGTTTAACTGTTTTGAGAACTAAGGTAGTGGTGTTCTATGCTGTCTTCAGTTTTTCTTCTGTTGTTGAAATTTTATCATGGAGCCTTTGATCCTTGCATAACATAAGTTTCATTAAATATTTCAAAATCATACTTATTCTTAATACTTTTATTATGCAAAATTGAAATGATAATATTTGTCCTGCAAAATTATTGTAATTTTATATGATTAATCTTTAGTTTCAAACTTCATATTTAGAAAATATAGTCATGTTTAACATAAAACTTATTTAATATTTTATAAGTACTATTTAAGTCTTAAACTGTAAGTATAAATTAGCTATTCTTTCTCAATTATTGTAATTAGACAAAACACTTGAGATAATGTGTCTTGAGAGCATTACATATGTCTTCAAATATATATTTCAATTTTTTTAAGAAATATTTTCTGAGTCAAGTATAATCTTTCCTTTTGATATAAAATTTGTTTTAAATTTTATTTCACAGTGGAACAATGCTAAATATTATCCTATTCTGGATCAAAATGCTTCTAAAATAGATATCTAAGGGTGAAACTGTTTTGAAGAAAACTGACTTTAAAGACATAATCAAAATAACAAACAAGAAATATCATTCAAAAGGCTCTTTAATTTCTTCTGATTGCAAAGAGAGTGCTTTTTCATTAACATTATAGTCTTTTGACAAATGCTTTTACAATTTACCATTTATAAATTATATTTATTTCTTATATCTTATTCTTTTTTGAGGAATAAAAATCTTAAAATTGTTGTTATTTTCATAATTTTAGTCTAGTTACAGTACAAAATGATTCCAAGATTATGCAATCATTTTAGAATAACTCTCTAGATTTTTAATTTTGAATAAAGATCCATTTCTATATCAGTCATGAGTTCTGTATTGATTAAGGATGAGACCTTGTGGGAAAATACCTTTAATTCCAACCTGAGAAAGACTGTTTTTCTTGAGACAGAAATGCTCCTTTGTTTGGTTACACAATGTTTATTTCTATTTAATTTATACTTACTCATTGAGATGGCCTTTCTTTGTAATCTATAATTGCTACATGCCTTATGTCTTAAACAGTCTCTGAAGAAGAAAGAATGACTGTTCAATTCTTTTACCTTGACTTTGCTTAGGTTTTATTTTTTCCTTTATGCCTCTCTGGTTACCAACTTTGGAGAACAAATGCAGTGATTAACATAGAAAAGTTAATAATATCTTACACTTTGCCAAAAATGTTGACTTGAATAATTATTATTTTTGAGTTGATGTTAGGAATGAATCTAATGCCTAACTTTTACTAAAAACTTACCACTTAGGCACTCCTCCACTCCCAGATCATTGATAATAAGATTTTCTAATAGGGTATTCTATAGGTTTTTGATATTTTTGTCCTTTTAAAGTAAATTTTCTTAATGATTTTCATCTGAATTTAATATTTGAGTCCAATAATTATTTTATGAATGTTCTACAGTGTTCATATTCTCTCAGTTTAAGCTTTTGAACATAAAGAATGCCAGTTTCCTCACTTTAATATACTTCAAAGCAATTAACATTTACTGTGCTCTACATGTTATAAAGTGAACACGTGCAGTTATGGAACATGATTTTTCCAAGTTATGGTCGATGGCAAGCACATTGTATAAAACACACGTCAGAACTGATTGATGTAGGTGGGTCTTCTGTCTATCTGTTACTTTCATTGGTTAATAAAGAA
>LOJH01048732.1:0-12981 GCA_001685095.1 Ellobius talpinus
CTTTATTAATTAACCAATGAAAGCAACACATAGATAGAAGACCCTCCTACATCACTGCTTAGTGTCCCCTGAACAGAGTCCTGATCTTAAGTTTAAATACAATAAGAGAAGATATTTATGTAAGATAAAATAACTTGTGTATGTGAAGACAGATACTGTTACTCCATTATTTTATATCCTTCTCCCTTAATGCAAGCTGTATTGCTGACATTTCTTTCTTAGTATTTTTGTGATGAAAAGATTTATGTGACAATAATGCAGGCAGAGGATACACATTTATGGGATTTTCTTGGAGTGTTATTTATTTGTCAGGGTCTCACTATGTAGCTCTGGATGTTCTGGAACTTGCCATATAATTCAGAGACCTTGAATTTGTAGAGACCCTGCCACCTGCCTCTGTCTCCCAATTGCAGGGATTAAAGATATGTGGCACACACCTAGCTTGGCCCTCCAGGTGATGGTTAGTTTCTAATCATCAACTTCACATAGCCTATGACCAGTTGAGAACATTTGAGGAATTGTTTAGATTGGATTGGCCTATGGACACGTCTACAAAGTATTGTCTTGGTTATTAATTGACCCAGCTTTCTGTGGGCAGCGCCATTCCCTAGGCTGGGCCCTGAACTGTTTCAGAAGGAAGAAAGCTGGCTGAGCCAGCAAGCAGGAAACATGGGTGCATTCATTTCTCTCTGCTTTAGACTGTAGGTATGGTGTGTGTGACCAGATGCCTAGTTCCCACTGCAGTGATGTCCTGCAATTATGAACTGGAACTGGAAACTGTAAGCTAAACAAACTCTCTCCTCCCTGTGTTGCTTTCGGTGGGGGAGGTTTTATCACAGCAACAGAAATGAAACTCAAACAGGAAATAACCTGATAGCATGAATAAAAAAAAGATCTGAAAACAACCACGACAGAAAATCCCTTAGCCCAGCAATCCAACCTCTAGGAATTTATCCTGAGAAAATAATTGGACAAGCGTGAAAAGATGCATGTGCATGTTTATTGATGAGTGCTTCGCACAGTCGTGAAAGATGGGAGAGGAAGAGAAACATCTGAAACGGAAAATTGGCGAAACACGTTGTGGAAACAATTGAGACAGATATGGCCATTAACAATGCCAGAGCCGCTTTGTCAGAGGGAGGTCATTCCGATACTGTGGGCTCAGGCTATGACACTTGAATGAGCAGTGTTCCTTTGAAAAACATTAAGGCTATGTGTGCATACATACAGCCGGATGGAGATGGGCTCAAGCTCTAACTGGCTCGAATGTGGGTATTTCAGTTTATTATGCAGTAAGAGGTGTACCCCTTTGGGTATCAGTAATTATTTCCATAATGATTACTTATGAACATAAAGAAAATAAACTCTCTTGAGTTACTGCTACAGGAGAATCTTATTGTGTGATCATCTGAAATTTCCAATTTTTTATTGCATGGAGAAACCTGAATGAAAGTAGCATTTTTTACTGAGATATGATGAATGATAGCCCAGTTCCAAACACAGGATGAGATCGCCCTGCACTTAGCTTCCACGGCCGCTCCTGGCAGAAACTCAGGCTGTGTGTGAGGGCTAAAAGAGATGGCTGGGATGTCTCCAGAGGTAGTCATTCCGTTAGACCAGAAGGAGGGTATCTCCATGTTGAGTTAGGTCAAGTGTGTGCTCTCGGCAGGCAGGGGACACATCCACTACAGTCTGATGCATTACTTATTCTTTTTATTGCTTTGATAAAGCACCATGACCAAAGCAACTTATAGAAGGGGTTGTTTGCGGTGTGTGGTTTCAGAGGGTGAGGGTCCATAATGGCGGGGGATCATGGTAACAAGTGGTGAACATGGGGGATAGAGATGGGTGGATAGAGAGGTCTTGACCTGCAAGGAGGAAATAAAGAGCCAGAGCTGGGGATAGTATGGAGTTTTGTAAACCAGCCAACATTAAGCTTGTTGAGTGAGAAACTCCCATCTCAGAGGTGACATGGAGGCAGAGATGGGTAAGTCCTAGCCTTCAAGCTCAACATGTTCTCTGGTCTTGGTCTCTTAGAACCATCAAACTCCAGACTGCAAGGGGTGCAGGAGGGGGAGCTTCAGTTTGGCTGGGTTTGGCCGTCGATAAGCTGGCATGCCCTTGACCTGAACCCGAGGAACTGGCTCATTCTTGTGTCAGGGTTTCTGTGAATCAGTGGCAGACACAGAAGGGTAATGGTCACAAATGCTTGCTCAAGAAGAAATCCTGCTTTATAATTAATGTGCAATATCTGTGCTGTTGTCTTATGGGCCGTGTGGGCTTCATTGTAGGAGCTCCAGTTTGGTAAGGAGATCACCGCAACCCTGACCTCCTACGAAGATTCCTTATCCTCCACAAGGTGCCCTCCACTCCTCTCCAACTCTTCCTGGCAGGAGATTTGCTTGCACAACTCCTCAGAGTGTACAGTGCCATGCTTCTGCTCACAACCTTGGGGACTCTTGGTGAAAGAGTCTTTGCTTCAGTCTCCAGGTCAAAGCCACCAGGCACCTGCTGCATATACCACAGTGCCCATCCCTCCACAGAAGGATTTGAGCTTGGCTTTGTTCATGAGGACCTGGCCGTCCTGGGACCAGTCGAGTTAGAAATGGTCCAGCCATGAAGACCTCACCAATGTGAGGTTTTCACCCCCAATGACCTCAACAGAAAGCTGGATTTAAAGCTGCACTCCCCCTTAACCCAGGATCCCAGCCCAGGGAGTTGAAAATCTGAGCTTCTGGCTGCTTTGCCATTGTACCCTCTGAGGATTTGTGTTTCCTCAGGTTCTCCTGGGGCCTCTTGGTGTGGCTAGGGCTGTACATCCCCTCAGACCCTGAGAGGCACTTGGGATCCTTGAATTCTGTAAAGGAGATGCCTCCCCAGCTGAGCGGCACTGCCCACACAGAGCAGAGGCAGCGTGTGGGGGGAGGGGACACAATTGTGCCCCCATCTGTGTATCCTCTTTCCCTCCTCCTAGAGCTGGGGCATTGCTTCTGAGCCTTCTGTGCTCAGACCAGCGCTCACAATAATGGCTCCTGTGCCTCTCAGGCCTGAACTTTGAACCAAACACCAGTTCTCCCTGGTCTCCAGCTGCAGTGGGCAGATTGCGGGGTTCCTCACCTTCCCAGACTACAAGGGTCAGTTTCCCCTTCTTTCTCTGTCCCCCTCTTTCTGTTCACTAATTTCTCCACTTCCCTCTTCCATTATGCTCCACCCCCATCTCTCATCTCCCCTCCTTCTCTGCAAGCCTCGTTCCCTCCTTCCATCTCTCATCTCCCCCCTCCTTCTCTGCAAGCCTCGTTCCCTCCTTCCACATCGCTGTCTTTCCCAACTTTTCAGTCCAGATCAACCTCCCTCCATCTCTTTCTTCCCATCTCCTACCTTTCCCCCCTCTTTCCATATCTGTCTTACTTTCCTTCCTCCTTCCCCTCCCCACTGTCTCTCTCCCTCTCTCTATCCCTCCCCGCTTCTCTCTCTGATATGCCTGTGCTTCTCTCTTCCCCTCTTTATTCTGTTGGGGTTTTTTCCTGGAAAATTCTGAATAAGGTCACCCCCAGAAAGAGAGTACAAACTTCCTGTGCATGTGACCTCACTGACACACATGCTTGTGCCCTGGGTGGTGACAGGATGAGCTCTTGATGGTGGGTAACTTTTCCCACCCGGATTGCAAGTCTCTCTGAGGGAAAGAGCTCAGAAGTGGGTTCCCAGGTATGTGGGGAATCCTGGTCCACTGTGTAGCAAGCCTCTGTCCTGGAAACCAGAACTCTCTTGGGTATCGTAGTACTCCATAACCTATTCAATGGAAGCCCATGGACCAGCTCTTGGAGCGGGCAACTACCTGAGAATCTGTTTGTGTCTAGGTGTGACAGACTTCTGATCAGTGGCTGTAGGAATTCCTATCACCAGTAGCTGTTAAGTTACCCCACTCACTTGGGCATGGCCTCTTACACTATTTATGCCAATGTAAAGCGTGTATCTGGTCTCTTTTCCAGCTGCGGGGTTTGGTTGCTGTTCTCTGTTCCAGCAGAGGATTGAGACTTGTGAGTCTACCCCTAAATAAATAACCCTCTATTCTCAATTCTGAGCTAGTGTGGGATTTCTTTTAAGCATCCTTCTTCAATCAGTGACCAGGACAGAGCCCTGCCTGAGTGAATGCTTCATGCCTGATGCTGAAACCTGATTTTCAGCTTGGAGAGTCAGACTGAGCTACTCCAGGGCAGTTCACTGGTCCAGGAGCCAGAGCAGGCACAGAAGTGCTAATGCCCATGGTGAATAGCCTAGAGGAAGGACTGGGACTCAGGCAATCTTGGTGCTCTTAGGCAAAGAGCTCC
Organism: Ellobius talpinus; assembly: GCA_001685095.1. Lineage (NCBI taxonomy): Eukaryota > Metazoa > Chordata > Mammalia > Rodentia > Cricetidae > Ellobius > Ellobius talpinus. Next base: position 4,329 of record LOJH01048732.1, read on the forward strand.
TCCCAGGGACAAAAAAAATCCTCCCAGGGGTTAGAGAACTCTTCCCATGGGATAGAGAATTCTCCCAGAAGATAGTCATCCTTGGGGACGGAGAGTCCTCCTCCTATGAGGCAGAAAACTTCTCCCAGGGAATAGAGAATCCTCTCAGGGGACAGAGTCCGCCCAGGGGATAGTCCTCCCAGGACTGATACGGTTCTTTCTGCTTGGCAGGAAGTTGGCCTAGTGCCTTCTGTGCACACATCCATCCTTGTCACACCTGGGGCACACAGATGAATAAACCCCATGGCTCACAGTGAACCTGACACCTGAGCCAACAACAGTCACCTGAAGTGAGCCAGCCTCAGGAAAGCCATATGTGTGGCACTCTTCAGTGATGTTCTCATTCTAGCAGTGACCCAGCAACCACTGCCCACCCACGTGGCAACAATGTGTCTGGTGTGTGCCCCTTTTGATGTCCTCTGCCTGACAATGTTAGCATTTGATAGCAGTCCTAACAAATAAACGGATTTACACAAGCAAGAAGGCCTTGTGTTCCCAGTCAGAGGACAGTAGCTTCACTGACCTGGTGATGCCTGGGAGTCTACATATTAGTTAGCTGTCAGGGTTAAGCCACTGCCCTGGTTGCTTCATCTTAAATAATTGAAGACTGCTCTTTTCCATGAGCAAACGGCTGTCTCCGGGTTTAATACTGTTCCTTCCAGCCAGTTCTGGGCTAAGCAAATGAGTTTGCCTTGGGTGTGGGACAGTGGGACAGGGACATGGGTGTGGGTGCTGCATTGTGAGTCCAGGTCAGGCAAGGGCTTGCTGATCAGTGCTATGGGTTAGGACCAGACCAGCTCCGGCTTCACATGAAGGAGCCCTGCTACCCATGGGACAACAGCACCTGTAAGCCAGGAGGACAGAGACAAGCTGGTGTGATGCGTGACCCTGAGTGTGTCATCTGTGCTGGGCAGTGGAACAAAGGGAGCTAAAGAATGAGATGACTGTCCCCAGTTTACCACCTAAGAATTGATTAGTCATCAGAGTTCTAAGAATTAAATTTGGGTATACCGCCACCAGGTGGCATCATGCACTCTTAAAAACACATTCTGTTCAAATCTATCCTATGCCAGGTATTCTGGGCAGAGGGGAGTCTGAGGTCCCAGGCATTGCGGAGTTGTGGAGCCCAGAGGCTCATGGAGTGAAGGGAGCTTGTGGTTTGCATTCTTTCATGAGGAACAACAGGTCACTTCAAACAGCGCAGTGATAGTTAACAGAAAAACTATCTATCTAACTCAAACCTCTAATTCTCTATTATAGGTATTAAAATTAATGGAAATAATAAAACGGCTGTTAAGTAAGCAAGAAATAATGTTTAGCTATGAAATGAAGCAAAGGTTTTCAAATACCTTTTAGCTTATGCAACCAAAATTGCAGGATGAAGCAAGGGCCCTGTACACAGAAAATGCAAAGAGCTTTTCTGGTTGACGTGGAAATGGGACATGGTGAAGACTTCACATAGGCTGGAGCAGGGCTTGCTGGGCATCCGGACTTCTCTGCCTGGGTTCTGTTGCGCCTCTCCGCCTGTACCGGCCCCACATTCCAAATGTCTCAGCTGTCACTTGCCACTAGGGGACCTCATATGCCACACTCTCTCCAGGTTCCTCAGCCACCTGGGACTCCTGTCTTGTATGCACACCCTCCCCACTCTGCCAGTGCTCTGAGCTTTGAAGACTGTAGCTAGCCAAACTGCAACCTGGGCATTAAGGGCTGCAGGAGGGGCCAACCTAACTCTATTCGTTAGGCAGCTTCCTGGCCTTTGGCCAAGCAGACCTGTGGCCATCACGTCTTGGAATGTCCAGCTTCCTGTAAAAAAAAGGGGGGGGGAAGCAGATGGTGTAATGACCAGAGAGGGAGAAGATCCTGCGACCTTGGTGTCCTCCCTCAGCACGGCCAGCTCAGCCTCACCCTCTCGACTCTTCCCCACCCATCACACAACTGTAATCACCTTTTCAGCCCTTGATATGCACAGAAAGAGGGACAGAACCACAGCCATGCTGTCTCAGCACTGCTGCTGTACTTTTACGCACCCGAGTATTTCCCCCTGTGCTCTGTTACGCACCCAAGTATTTCCCCTGAGCTCTGTTATGCACCCGAGTACTCCCCCCCCGCGCTCTGTTACGAACCCGAGTATTTTCCGCTGCGCTGTTACGCATCCGAGTATTTCCCCCTGTGCTCTGTTACGCACCCGAGTATTTCCCCTGAGCTCTGTTACACACCCGAGTATTTCCCTGAGAACAAGGGACAGAACCACAGCCACGCTGTCTCAACACTGCCGGTGTTAGGCACCCGAGTTTCCCCTGCGCTCTCCCCTTGCTGCAATTGCTGCTGTACTCAGGAAGACTCCGAGTGCCGCTATTTAACCAACACATCTTAAGACCTTTTTGTCTTCAGGTGACTGATGTTTGCCAGAAAAATCATGTTAAAGACTTCTAACCCCTGAGCAGTCACGTCCATTTCCATATCCGCTCTCTGACATCTTTATTGCTGTCATTGGCAGCGAACCCTATGCAGAATGTCACCCCCTTCTGCTGAAAGCAGCATTGGCAAGGACAGCTTTCCATAGCCCTGACTGCCCTGCCCAGCCGCACAAATGTTTATAATGGCTCATGTGCTGACGGATGCCTTCCAACTGCATATTATCCCCGTTTGCTAGTTTGCCAGATGCTTCCAGAAGTCTATGAGAATGCCACTTTCATTAGGGTGCCGCCCGCACTAGGTATTTCCACTAAATGCATTTTAATGCTACTTTAATAGGCAAAGGGGACCTGCTGCCTGGCTTAGCTTCCATCCATCAGGTGGAGTGCCCCAGTCTCTAGAAACAGCAGGAACATCATGGCTCAGCTCAACAGCTATCTTCTCTGGGGGATGCCAGGTGTGGCTCGGCTTCCCCCATTGGAGAACAGTCTTCTCATCCCAACTCCACAGAGGAGACTGCCTGCCCCTTGCCTGTGTCCCAGTGCAAGCTCAGTTGGTGATGGTGACAGGGACAGCCCCATCCCACTCTCTCCGTAGTCTAAGGCAACCTTGTGTGTGCTTCAGAGGCTTAGAAAACCTGAAGACTCGTGCAATAACTCTGCAGTGAGACACTAGCAGCTTCAAAGCTGTGAGAAGAACCAAGAATACAACTATGTGACACCTCAACTCATTTTTTCACATTCCCAAGTCAAGCATGAAGTAAACCCCAAAACCACTGAGCTGGAGCCGCTGGGTAGCCCAGTGGTCCTGGAGCCGCTGGGTAGCCCAGTGGTCCTGGAGCCGCTGGGTAGCCCAGTGGTCCTGTCGGATCAGATTACCAGATCCCATGGGAGAGTGGCAAGACTGGCAACATCGTGAGACTCAGAGAAGGGAGACACCACACGGTGGAGGCCAAAATAGGACAGCGGCATTCGGTGTGAGCCTGCCTTTCTAAACAGTAGGAAGAAATGCAGAGAGCACCCTTGGGTGTGCCTATCTAAAACGCGTCTCTGTAGACTTTGAAAGCACACCTGACATGACTACGAGTGTGATTGCTATAGATCATTAACTACTAAGCTGTGTGTTTTATTATCCTAAACAGATTTCAAGGACTAGAACTTTACATTTTTTAAATGAGTTGCAGAGGTATAATACCTTAAACAAGAGATAGAAACATACATGCAGTATAATGAAAATAATCTTATTTTGTATCAATACACAAAATCCACACCAATGTACAACATTTGAGACTAGTGGTCATTCAAAAGTAGACCCAACAACCCACCCTTTTATCCCATCATTTCTATACTATATCCCCTTTTCCCCTTCAGAAAGAGATTAGTCAAGCTAATTAATCTGAATCTAATCTTTGTTTAGCTTTCTCCCTGACAATGACCAGTACAGCTTGTAGCTAACACCCCTAAATAATGACAAACATCCATAACCCACCGAGTGACCAAAATCCTTCCACTCCACCTCTTGGGAATGTGGGCATTGTGTTCTCTAGACGACTTTCTTCTGTGGTAATGGTATCTTTAGGGAACCTGAGAAAATTGAGACAATGATCAAGTCCTGGGAAAACCAACCATAACATTTGTTGTCCAGTCTCTATGCAGTGGGAAAGTGCGAGGCTTGTTTGCAGTCCTGGCTAGACTAGGCTGTGAGGCTGGACCATCTCAACCAGAGCCTTGAAGCCTTTTGGGGGGTAGAACTCTGAGGGAACTGCAACAGAGGCATTCTGAAAGGCGGGATCACCTAGGACACCTGTTTTCATTGGTGTTTGGTCTCCTTGTTCTGAAACCACACAAGTAAGTATACAGAAAAAGAGAAAGATCAAAGCTCAGAGGCAAAAGGTAGATGGGGTAACTTAAGCAAAACTTACTTAGAAACAAGTCAAGGCCAGGCACTCATAACTAAGAATAAGTCTCTGTGTGTGATTTATTTGGGAGCTGGGTGGCAACGCCTCCCAAAAGCCAAAAGAGTAAAATATCACACTGCCCCTGAGATCACTGCTAAGGCTTCACATAGGTCTTTTTCTAAAGATCAGTTAAATAAGGAAAAAGAAAAAGTCTCGTTTTGCCTTCCTACTTTGATTTCTGTGTTGTGATAAAACGCCTTGGCCAAGAACAATGATGGATAAAAAAATTATTCCACTTGCCTTGGTTTGAGGTTACAGCCTGTCATTGTGGGGAAGTCAAGGCAGGAAAATCTAACAGTGAGTCATGTGCCATCCACAGTAATGAGAGAAATTAATGCAGCCATGTTGGCTACTTCCTGGCCTCTGTTCAGGTAGCTTCCTTTACTCTTCTAGAGTTTGGGACCCAAGTTATGAAATGGTGGCTTTTCCCACATCAATAATCAACCAAGACAGTCCTCCCACAGACATGCCCACAGGTCAGCCTGGTCTGGATAATTCCTCACTAAGACTATTCCTTGAAGAGTTGAGATGGTGTCAACTCGAAAGCTAAAATAATCAGCATGGCCATTATGGTGGCCTTGGTGTCAGCTTGTGAGTGTCTGGAACCAACTAAAAGAGAAAGTACTGGGCAGGCCTGTGTGGGATTTTCTTGATAAGACTATCTGAAGCCTGGAGACTCACACTTAATGTGGCCACGCCTTCCAGTGGCACCAAGATCAAAGGAAAGGAAGGAAGCTTTGCTATTTGCCTGCTTGCCAGATCTTGCTAGCAAGGCCATCTACCCTGCTGCTGCAGTGTTCCTCCACCGACATAAGAACCACCTTCCAGTCACTTAAGAGTGAGTACATACTGTGTTTGTCTTTCTGGGTCTGGGTGAAAGACAAGCATAGCATGTACTCACTCATAAGTGAATATTATCTGTAAAGTAAAGGAGAGTCATGCTACAGTCCAAAGATCCAGGGAAGCTAAGTAAGAAGGAAAGCTGTGTGTGTGTGTGTGTGTGTGTGTGTGTGTGTTCTGTGTACTGTGTGTACTGTGATGGGTAAATACAATGGACATTCCCAGTGGATGGGGGAGGGACCTGAAAGGGGGGTTGTGTAGATGGAAGTTTCTGTGCCACCTGGTCCCACAGCTGTTTAGTCCCAACGAAACATACAGAGGCTTATATTAATTATAAACTGTTTGGATTATTAGTTCAGGGTTCTTATTAACTAACTCTTATATCTTAAATTAACCCATAATTCTTATCTATGTTTAGTCACGTGGCTTGGCACCTTTTCTCAGTGCAGCATTCTCATCTTGCTGCCTCTGCATCTGGATGGCAACTGCAGACTGAGCCTTTCCTCTTCCCAGCGTTCTCCTAGTCTGGTTGCCCTGCCTCTACTTCCTGCCTGGCTACTGGCCAGTTAGCATTTCAGTAAACCAATTCGTGGGGCAAATTTTTACAGGGTACAAGAGCATTATCCCACAGCAGGAATGAGGATGGGAACAGGAGGGGAGAATCAGGTTGGGGGAAGATGGATGTAGAGTGTACTAGGAGAGAGACAGCTGAAAACTAGGGGCATCTCTGGGGTGAGCTAGAAATCTAGGGTGATAGAAACTCCCAGGAATCTATGAGGGTGGCCCTAGCCAAGACTCCTAGTAATAGAGAATACAGAGCCTGAACTCTTCATCTCTGTAACGGGCAAGACTCCCAGTGGAGGGATAGGGACACCAACCCAGTCACAAACTCTTTACCCTACAGTTTGTCCTGCCTACAAGATGTGCTGGGGTAAAGATGGCTCTGAAACCTTGGGAATGACCAACTAATGATTGGCGCAGCTGGAGACCCATGCCCTGAGAGGGAGCTCCCCTTGAGGGCCAGAACCCAGAGACAAGGGCGGGATGCCCCAGAGACTGAGATAGAACCAAACAGAAATGGCAAGGAAAAAAATAATGTAATGATTCCTAATGATACTCTGCTATACTCATAGATTGGTGCTTAGCCCAGCTGTCATGAGAGAGGCTTCAGCCAGCAACTGATGGAAACAGACGCAGTGACCCATAGCCTGACATTAGGCAGAGCTTGGGGAAACCTGTGGAAGAAGGGAGGGAGGATTGTAGGACCCAGTGGTGTCAAAGACACCACAAGAAAACCCACAGAATCAAATAACCTGGATTCATAGAGGCTTACAGAGACTAAACCACCAATCAGGGAGCTTGCATGGGACTGACCTAAGGATATATGTGAACAATTCTGTAACTTGGTCTTCTTGTGGGACGCCTAACAGTGGGAGCAGGAGCTGTCTCTGACTCAGTTGCCTGCTTTTGGGACCCTTTCCTCCTACAGGGTTGCCTTGTCCAGCCTTAATTGGAGGAGATGCCTAGTCTCAGCACAACTTGATATGCCATGGTTAGCTGATATCCATGGGAGGCCCACCCATATCTGAAGAGAAAGAGAGGCAGAGTGTGGTGCACCACGCCCGTCTGCGCTCTATGCGCTACCATACAGTCCGTGAACTGGGCAAGGGGCTGGAGATTGAAATACAAAGACTCACAGAGACACACAGGTCACCCCTGAAACAGGAATGCCCCCTTTATTGTGGCCAGGGGCAGCTTATACAGGGATCCTTAACTGATAGCCACATCCCAACCAAACCCACCAGAAACCACTCCCCTGCCATCAGAAACTCCTGAGGGTCTCGTGCTCAGAGTAGCTGCAAACATTACAAGCAGTTTACCAGAAATTCAGGATCTAGGGGGTTCACAGCTCCCAACACAGAGAAGTGGATGGGGTAGTGTGGGGTGGAGTGGGGGGGTGAACTGGGAAGAGGGGAGGGAGGGGAAACTTTGGTTGGGATGTGAAAACAAAAACTAGATAAAAAAGAAGTGGGTCTTTCCATTTAAAATTACTGAATTAAGGGAAGAAAGAAAAGAATAAAAAGAACTAACTTCTTCAGAATTACAATGTAGACTGAAGACAGCAACTCCCCAGGAATCCTCCAGGCCTCCAGCGCCAGATTGGGACTGTTGAGACGTTCAGCTTTGTGGATTGAGCAGGTGTTGGACTTTCTGCTTCTGCAATGAGAGACAGCCATTGTTAGATCATCGGAGCCTCTCTCTCTCTCTATATGTATATATGTATACACACACACATATATATGTATGTATATGTGTATGTATATATAATGTACGAACATATGTACGCATGTATGTTGATTCTACCAGTTTTGTTCCTTTGGGGAGCCCCGAGTAACACAGCCGCCGCTCCTCCTCCTTGTTCCTGTCTGTATGTGGAGAAGTTTCTGGCTCTTCTGTGCTCTTCTTGCCCAGCTGCCCCTCAACAGTTCTTCCAGGGTGGGATTGTGTTGCTGATGAATTCCTCTGGTTTTATTTGAGAAAATTTTTATTTTCTCACTTTGAGGGGTTATCCCGGATCGGGACAGGATGTTGTGGTTTGAATCTCAAGTGTCCTCCACATTCCGATGTGTTTAACACTCGACCCCAAGCCATTGGTGCTGTTTTGGGAGGTTATGGAACTTTTAGGAGGTGGGGCTTAGCTGGAGAAAGTGAGTCTGTCACTCAGGGGCAGGCCTTCAAGTTTATAGCCTGGCTCTACTTCCTATCTGGCCAAGGTATGAGCAAGAACCTGTGGGGACAGCCACAGACTCCTCCTGCCCCCATGCTGGCCATGGTGGACTGATTGTCTGTAGTGATAGTGTGAACCACGGTGACTCTCAAATAGCTTCATCTAGGTGTCTTATGACAGCCTGACCTGAGGAACGCTACTGACCAAACGGTATTTCTTTTCAATGCTAAGTACCTGAGCCCTCTTCTTTTGCTTATCTGGCTTTGATGAGAAGGCCATGTGAGTCTCATCCTAGCTCCTCTGCCAGTGGTTGTAAGGTACCCCTACCCCCACTTCCCATTTTTTTTCTCCAAGGTTTTGTCTTAGTCTTGGGTGTACAGCATGTTGGTTGCTGTGTTTTGGTATTGATCACTTATGCTGAGCTGTGACGGTCCAGATTCAACCATCTCTCCAGAGTTCAGGACAGTGACTCACTCTGTGGACAGGAGACAGAGTGACAGCAAACTCGGGTAATGGTGACTTTGAAAGACTCTAAATGCATTTGTAAGCCCCCTCAACCCTAAGACATTTTTCTAAAACTTTACACTCTCTCTTAGAAATGGGATAGTCGCCCCCTCCACATGCTGGGCTGCTCATCCTCCTGTGTCCTTGTGAATAATCTTCAAACATAA
>LOJH01048733.1:0-12981 GCA_001685095.1 Ellobius talpinus
ACAAAGGAAAGGCCCTGAAAAGCTCAGTTCTGTATTCTTGGCGACTATTGCAACTTTCTCTGCTGTTGCTGCCAGCAGCCCAAACTCCCACCTATGCAGACAGTGTTTGACCATATTTGAGCACAAACCTGGTTTGTGGTGGATACGTCAACACCCCTTGTCTACAACCTATAAGTTCCTCTTGCTTTAGTTCGGGGGTGCTGCTTCTCTGGCCTCAGCCTTTGGGACTGGAGAACTGGAGTTGCTTTTTAAAGTTTATTTTTTAAATAAACCTGTTGTTATACTTTTCAGTTCAGCTCGATCCAGCTTACTGTGTCATCTGAAATCTGTGGGGTGGGGGACGGAAGAAAATCTTTTATTCCCCTTTTGCTTTTGTATCTTTTTTCCCTTCTAGATTCTACACATGTAATGCTCGCCTTTCTGAGTCTGCCTTATTTTGCCTACATGATGATCTCCAGCCCCACCTATTTCTCTGAAAATGACATGATTTCATTCTTCTTTATGGCTCAACAATATTCCGTTGTGTATGTGTGAGACCCAAAGTTACATTTTAAGTTTTAATTATTGTGCCTTAGAGATTCACAAAACAAAAATGACTCTGATCTGCAAGTCCCTTGCCCAAGGACAGAGAGCACCTGGAATGCTGGAGGCTATTGTCTATGGGAGATAATAAGTCATGTGTTTTCACTCCCCTAAACAATGTGCTTGACCCATCTGCACCGGATGCGCTTCATCACATGTGGGTGGAAATATGTCAGGATATATGTTTACCCCTGATTGGACCTGATGGGAAGTGCAATGAATTATGGGTTTTCCTTAAGTCCTTGCCATACTTGGGCCATTTTCCAGGACTCTGGGTATGAATCTGGCCAGAGTCCATCCATCTGGCCAGTATTTAGTTAAAGCTTGCTTCAAATTTGGCTTTAAACTGTGGCAGTGGTCTTATTCTTGACTGGTGGGATTAACATATGCGCCATGTTTTCTCTTTCCATTTGTCAGGCATATAGGCTGACTCCATAGCATGGCTGTCATAAATAATGTTGAAAAATGGATATATCTGTATTTCTATCATATACTGGCATTGGTTCCTTCTAATATATATGGAGGAGGGGTATTGTGTTAGTCCCACCAACCTAAAACGTACAAAAATTAGACAAAATAATAGCAATAAGAAAACAAGTACAGGGATTCCTTTCCACACAGCAGACTGTGGACTTGGGTCAGCTGCCTTGACAGCGAGGACTCCTACTGACCCCCTGTTGCGGCCCACTGTTGAGACCAGGGAGAGCAAAGCAGTGAGAAAGAACATGTCAATTGGGCACTGAGTGGTTGGCCACCAGAGGGAGTGATGCTTGGTGGAAAGTCAGCGTGAGTCCACCAATGCTATGTAGTAGAGACAGGTTATGCGCAGATATAGGCAGATGTTCTGATGAGATTATTTGAAGGTTCTTAAAAGATGCTGTTTTCAGTATAAATGTCAACTGTCAACTCTTTCCAGTTTTTTTTTTAGACAAATACACATTTAATGAAACACGGGGCAATACCCCAATTATTACTCCTCCTATTTTATTTTTCAGATGAGTCTTATTCTTAGCAAGGAAGAGCAATGGTGTGAAGACTCTCGGAATTTATCCGGAAGAAAGACACTATTGGGGATAAAGTATGTATGAGAAAGCCAAAGAATGAGAAAAGGATTGTGATCTTACAGAACCATGGTCTGTAACTGGAATGAGACAGAATATGAATATAGATTCAAGGACATTATATATTCATGTATGTACATGTATGCACACATACAGGAATTTAATCCATAGGAATAATGCTTTAAATAAGTCCAACTTATAGATTTGTCTAGTCTGAAAGCTTAAGAAATGGTTTAAAAATAATGGTGTCTGGCCCATACTTGATATTGTTCTCTACATTGTGAACCCCACAGAAGCTATGTAAATAAATGTCAATGTGAACCACAGCACAGGGCCAGGAAAACTTATACCCCAATAAAAATAAAATTGATGGACAAATATCAGTGTCTGCATCTCCCCCGTATACAAAGGACCAAGCTGATGGAAAGTAGAAACAGGAGTGCTGGCGACCATGTCAGAGAAGCAGCAGGTGGCAACTGATGTCTGGGAGGTCAGTCCACCAGGAGGCAAAGCCCTGGCGGGTGAGTGGTGGATAGGCAAGGTCCCAAGGGCTTCGCCTCCAGAATTTCTCTTGCTACTGCTGCACCTTTACATTTTTGCTGTTGCTGTCATTTTTCTCTGGAGTCTGGCATGATGTAAATGGGTATAGAGAAATCCCCACTGCCTTTGATGTAGTGTGATTATCTCATGGAAATACCCAGTTCCTGTTCTACCAAACATGTTTACCTGTGGGTTATCATGAAGATGATTTCCTCTTAAGCTTCACTGTTTAACTGAAGCAATGATTTTATGCAATAATAGTGTTAGTTTAAATAGAATTTTAATGAGTAAGGGTTTTTAGTAAATATAGTAAGGGATTATGATAGAGGCCATCTTAGTGGAATAATTAATACAGGTAAAGGTAGGATATAGTGCCACCCTTGCCCTGATAAAGCAGGAGCTGCAGAGGACAGAAAATAAGAACAAGGAAGTGGCACACAACTAGTTTCTCTCGAGGAGACGTGGAGACTCTGACTTAGGTTAATGGTGAAGAGGAATAATTGAGCCGTGCAGTGGTGGCACACACCTTTAATCCCAGCACTCAGGAGGCAGAGGCAGGTGGATCTCTGTGAGTCCAAGACCAGCCTGGTTGACAAGAGCTAAGCCCAGATAGCTCAAGTTCTTTTAATTTTAATGCCGGGAGATGTGTTCACAGGTTTCAGTATGCATCGTACCTGAAACAAAGCTTTAAAAAATGACTTAAGGTTAGGTTAAAATGTTTTTTTCTCATGACTTTGAGGTAAAAAGTCTTGGAAAACAATTTAAAGGCATACTTTTAATAGCTGAGCAAGGTGCTTGTTGAGGTCAGGGAGCAGGAACAATGGTAGCCTGGCTACTGCTGGCTGACGTGCCTTTCTTGCTAAGATGGATTGGTGACCAAAGGTGATGATTAATTCTTTGTACCCACTTCTGCATGGGTATGCACCCTGAGGATTTAAAGCAGAGCTGACTGATTGTTTTTCATATATTAAAGCCTAGATTTGTGATTTTTTAAGATTTTTTGTAAGACTACCTTTTGAGATAAATAATAAAGTTATTGATTCTTTCTTTGTAACTGAAAAATGCAGCCTGTCAGCAAAAGAACTGGCTGAGAAAAATATCTTGCTTGCTTTCACTCTGTTAATCTATGTTGCTTAGGTATGAATGTATGTGGGTTCTTGGGACAACTTGTTTTTTTACCTGTAATACATAAAATGTTTAATCAAGTAAAGGAAAAAGGAAACGTTTTTTCACCTGTATGCATTATAATCATTCACTTGAAAAATAGAATGTAACCACATTGTAATTTTTTATATTGCTGGAAAGATTTTGCTGGGGTATATAAGCTGTACGGGAAAAAAAATAAAGCTAGTTGGAGGAAGACATCAATATAGACAGAAGGGATACATCTGGAAAAAGGTAAGAAAAGAATTAAAGAGAGATGATAGAGAGATCCTAAAGGGGTGTGTGTGTGTGTGTGTGTGTGTGTGTGTGTGTGTGTTCCCTTTTCACTGGCCCCAGAGAATTAAGTTTTACCCTCAGATAGAAACGTCAAGTTGAGCAATTAGTCCACCAACTCCAGGACTTTGCCTCAACCCCTGAGCTGCTGAAGGCTGCCCCTCCTGGCAGGATTACATGTTAAGTCCACAGGTGAGTCAGGCGCTCTTTCGGTCAAGACAACTGCCGCTAAATGATATGCATGGGATCACCATGTCTGTATAACGTACTTTTGTGGGAAGTAAAGTTTTACCAACTTAATCATGCCATAGGTTTTGTTACCACATGAGCTAACAAAATTTGGTCTCACCAGAACCATCTGTATTTTTATCGTAAATAGTATCAATACTTTTATCCATGTTTAGCCATCTTAAAGGGGAGCATAAGTAAATGTCCTCCACACATAAGGACCATGGTCATGCAGTGGACCCCTTGGCTGAGCGGGCAGCTGACTCCTCTGAGGAGAAAAGTGTCGGAGTGATGGGCTTACACTGATGTCACCAGCTTCTGGCCCTTTCAATAGAAATCTTTCTTTCCCAACCTTGTCTGTAAAGTGTCAGGATTTACTATCAGGTGTCTGGGGTAATGTTACCTAGGACCACTGAGTGTAGAATTTGCACATTGAACCAAGTTACATAGAAATTCTAAAGGCCCAAGTAAGCAAAACACAAAAAATAATGAGAAACCTGGATGTTTGGGTGGAAATGTTGCTCCGACCCCTGGCATCCATATAGCCAAAGAGTCTGGAATGTTCAGGTGGAAGTTCCACCCCAAGCCCCTTCCCCTGGGAGTTGCTTCAGTCCAGAATCTGCCCCTGAGAAAGTCTGCCAAACAATGACCCCCTGTGTTCAAGACCACTCCCACAGGGCATTTAAACTGCCTCCCAGAGAACAAACATGTGATTTTCTGGTCTTCCTTTTTTTGTCTCCTCTCTGGGGGTCTGGAAAGACATCCAGGAGCCTTTGTATCCATTGAACCTAGGCTTTTCCTAATTCGGTTTGATTTGGTCTGATTTGGATTATTGTGTCGGTGGAGAGACTTATCAGGGTGCAGAAACTTTTCATCTGGAGGCCCCACTGAGCGGGTGTTTTCTCTCTTACTGGCTCAGGGCCACGTGTTGGGGAATCAGCCTTCTCCCCTGCACCTGCTCTTGGCTAGGATTAAGATCTGCTTCCGCCTGGGTAGGCTCTCCTTTCCAAGTCATTGCCTTAGAGGCCCAAGACCGCCTGTGATTTTTGGAGTGTCGACACCTGTGAAAGACACGGCTGTGCCAGGCTCCAAACCTGTTACCAGGACGAGGACCTGGCTTTTCCTATGGGATCCCTTTCTCAGAAGACGTTCTGTTCAAGGGAATTTCCCACATACATTCCACCCCCCTGCCCCATGGTTTTTTGTTTGTTTGTTTGTTTTTATGTGTTTTTTTGACTCAAAGCCTACCACAGTGGACACATTGCACAAGGCTTCAGATCCTGGCATAGATTTGTGAAGTGGGCACCTGCAATTTGAGGCCTGATCCCCAAATGCCCTTGGACTGCCTTTTACAAAATCTTTTTAAATTGGGGCTATATGACACCAAATGTCCTTAATGCCTAAAACTTTTTGCCGGTATGGGAGTCAAGTAAACAAAACCCCCATATGCCCATGGTTTCTATATACTCCCTCCCCCCACCTTGTCTCGCTGTTTGCTGTTTGTCTGCACTTTTGCTTTCCTGGCATATGATCTGGTCACACCAGGATTCTCCCTGCAATGGATCCATTCTCCCTGCCCCCTACTCTGAGCTGCATAGGTGTTCTGTCCTTAGTTTCTGTTCTCCCTTATAGCATCTGCTGACCTAGCCCTCAATGGGACCACCTGTGTGCTCGCCTGGCTCCTGCAGCCTACTCCTTTAAGTTGGTCAGCTGACAGTTTCCTAGAAAAAAGTTTTGTTCATCTGTCTGTTAATACATATGTGTAAATAATGTGGCCACAGTATGCTTGTTTTATGTCGGTGTGTATGTGTGCATGTTTTAAAATCTGTAAAACTTGCAACTATAGATTACAACAGCTCTGGAAAAATACAAACACAGGAATAACTGCCACTTTTGACCTCAGTGCCATCTTTGGTAAGAGTACCCACGTATGCTGGCCCTACCAAGGAGACATTACACCACCAATATACTTTGGCTTACTAAAATATTCCTTCTAATCTTCTTGCTTCTACTGACATTGGTAAGCTATAACTGACTGAGTAAACTATATGTCCAAATTTAACTTACGTCTAATTTAGATATACCTGACAGGTAAGGGTACCCTGATTCTCAAGTGCCTTTACAGATCTGAGAGTGTGGCATTTAACAGAAGAGTTTCTTAGGACAGAGAGACATGCCAGCTCCTGTAGCATCCTATAGCTCCTCCAAGAAGATGCATGGTTGCAGAAGACCTTCCTCCTGGAGGCTTGCCTTTGGATATGGTAAAGCCACCACACAGCAAAAAGATGCCTTTCACCACATCAGCTACCTGGAAAACGGATGGCACCATGGCATCTCTCTGACTCCGCCCTTCTTTCTCCCAGCATACAACCTAGCTTTCCCCACCTAGTTCTGTTCTTCNATCCTATAGCTCCTCCAAGAAGATGCATGGTTGCAGAAGACCTTCCTCCTGGAGGCTTGCCTTTGGATATGGTAAAGCCACCACACAGCAAAAAGATGCCTTTCACCACATCAGCTACCTGGAAAACGGATGGCACCATGGCATCTCTCTGACTCCGCCCTTCTTTCTCCCAGCATACAACCTAGCTTTCCCCACCTAGTTCTGTTCTTCCCTGCCATAGGCTCAAAGCAGTTCTTTATTCATTAACCAATAAAAGTAGCACATAGACAGAAGGACCTCCCACATCAGGCTGGCCTTGAACTCACAGAGATCTGCCTACCTCTGCCTTCCAAGTGCTGGGATTAAAGGCACGTGCCACCACTGCCCAGCTTACTTGATAAAGTTTTAAGTGAATTTATGGGTTTTTCATTCATTTCCATGTAGTTTGGAAAAGAATAACTGAGAGAGTGGTCTTAAGGGAATTCAGATGGATGTTTTTTTATCAGACAAATAGTTTGTAGTGCTAAATATGATTTTTTATTGTTTTGGTTTTTCTTTTCTTTTCTTTTTCTTTTAGAATTTGTTTGTTGTTGTTTGGAGAAGATGAAGCATTCTCCATTTGGGGGTTGGTGGTGCTGAGGATTGGATCTAGACCTTTATCACTGTGAGCACGTATCTATACCGAGCTGGGGCTGTATCCTTGCTCCCTTTCTTCCTTTTCCCTTCCTTCTTTCTTCCTTCCTTTTTATTTTATTTTATTTATTGTTTGTATTTTGAAATAGAGTCTTCTGTGGGCCAGCCTGGCTTCAAGATTACTATATAAATACGGTTGGCCTTGAACTTCTGATCCTCCTGCCTCCTCCACCTCTCAGGTGCTGGGATTAGAGGCACGTGCCCCCACAGCAGGCAAGCCCTGTCTTTTTTCCCTGGCCTTTATTTTTAGAGCAGCTTCATGTTCACAGAACATGAGCTGGAAGCAGGGCTAGTAGAATCCTATAACCCTAGCCTCCCATCTGTCACTGCCAGAGCAGACATTCACTGTGACCGCCTACGGTGACACGCCACTGCTCAGCCCATGCTTGGCACTGGGGCTCACTCTCAGGATGTACTTCAAATGCTTTACAACCACACTAGTCACGATAGTACCTTTTAATAAGAAAAACTCACCCAAGCATAGTGTCCAACGAAATGAGTTCCATTTAAGGCACTCAGAGAAGTGAGACTGGAATTTTAATGACAGGCTGTGTCTGCTGTTCCTGTAAAATAACTCATAAGCCCATACACTTGCTTCCCACACATTTCCACATCTTTTCTCCCGTGAGATGTGCATCTTCAGTGCTGAGGATGGAAGCTGGGTCCTCATATGTTAGACAAGCCCTTTGCACCATGCTGCATTCCCAGAACCTCGCTCAAATGCTTCTTTTGATCTCCCCATCTTTGAATTTTTGAAGCAAGACTTCACTGTGGAGCTTAGGCAGTCCTCTATCTCATTCATGGTCTGTCTGTCTGCCTCAGGTTCCTAAGTTCTGGGATACAGACATGCACTATCATAGCAGCTTCCAAATACTGATGTAAAATGCAGTACCTGAAGGTACATAAAGAGAGTGTTGACTAGTTTGGTCAGATGCAATGATTGGAAAAGATAATTAGGATTTCTGGTTTTTAAGTATTACACTAAGAGGAAATGTTTACTGTCTGTTTTTGCTGTTCCCCTCTGACCTATCTATTCAAGAAAAATGAAAAATATGTACCCATAAATGCTTTATTAAAAAGTATTACACAATACCAACAAGCCTGGCAAGATATGCCCACTGGCCTAACAGTGGTGTGAATCGCC
The DNA here is from genome assembly GCA_001685095.1 of Ellobius talpinus. Classification (NCBI taxonomy): domain Eukaryota; kingdom Metazoa; phylum Chordata; class Mammalia; order Rodentia; family Cricetidae; genus Ellobius; species Ellobius talpinus. The sequence continues at coordinate 8,066 of LOJH01048733.1, forward strand.
ATGGGAGCCACCAACCACTTTCTGTTTGTTAAATGGGCATAGTATTAAACTGCCTTCTAAATACGGATCTTTACAGATGAGTGCATTTCCCAGCCCTCATCAGAGAAGCTTCTGCTGGCAGTAGATGGAGACGAACACAGGGACACACATCTGGGTAAAGTGAGGAGAATAAGAGACTGGACTGCTCAGATGTCAGAAAAGGGACACCTACACTCACTGTCCCCAAGGCTCAGGGAGCTTTACAGGAGAGGGAACGGAAACACTGTAAGAGGCAAAAGCTGTGGAGGACTGCCTTAGAGCTGTGGCTGGGCCATTGCACATATAAATGCTCAGCATTAAGATCCAGCCAGGAGAAAATCCAGTGTGGATGGGGAGGGGATCACAACGCCCCGCTCCTAACTGAGGAGCTATCATAGGCAGTTGATGGCTCCTGGTATGGTAAGTTTTTTGTTTTTGTTTTCAAGTTCTTGCCTGTCATAGGCTACCCATGTTCCAGTGGATGGTCCTATGTTTATGCACAGACTGATTCACTAGGTGAACTCTGTGGGTTTTTTTTTAAATGTATGAGCAAATGGATATATCTAGAAAACATCATATTGAGTGCGGCGCCCCAAACCCAGAAAGACAAATACAATATATACTCACCATAAGTGGCTTTTAGACACAGAACAACAATAACAACAAAAAACAAAACAAAACAAACAAACCCAGCCTACAATCCACAAGCCCAGAGAACTAGACAACAAAGAGGATCCTAAAAGAGACATGCATGGATCTAATCTACATGGGAAGTAGAAAAAGACAAGATCTCCCGAGTAACTTGGAAGCATGGGGATCATGGATGAAGGTAGAAGGGGAGGGGGAGAAAGAGAGGGGAATGGAGAAAAATATATAGCTCAATAAAAAAAATAGTAAAAAAAACCCAAAACAAAAAAAGAGTACATGAGGTTGGAGGTAAGAAATGAGGGGAGGATGTGGGAAAATATTTAAGGGAGAGTGTGGTGAGTAGATTTGATCAAAACCTATTTTATTTATTATGAAATTCTCAAACAATAAAACATTTATTTAAAAACCTTACCTTTTATAGCAGTTATTCAGAAAAAATAAACTAAATGTGTCATTTTAATTTTCAGTAGCAAACAAATGTATCTAGAGTAACAGGCAAAACTGACTTATTTGGTCTTCTGTTTTCAAACTTCAGTTGGCTCTTTGTTGTCGCTGTTGTTGGGGGCTGGCCTTTGTTTTGAGATGGTGTCTTTTTATATAACCCAGCTGTCCCTGGACTCACATCTCTCCTTCATCATCCTGGAAAACACAGGGACAGGGGACACCACTGTGCCCAATTTATAAAACTGCCCCTTCTTGCTTTGTAATTGTGCAGTGTGAAGACCTGAGACTGGACTATTTTGTGACCCTATATCACAGACAAGAAACTTCAAGTTTGGTGTAAAAGAAAGACCATCTTAGTTTCTCGAACCGAAAGAGAAGGGGCTAGAAGGGCGACAGATTTAAGCGCCCGCTGACAGGTGTGAAAGATGTTCTTCCTTGTGTCAGGCGATTCTGCAGCAAATAACCACTAGCTCTCTTAACTTGAGACTGCCCCAGATCCCGCAGGGTAGAGGGCTCCTTTTTACAAAACTGGTCGTGTCTTCCAATCGAAGACGGAGGTAGTAGCCTACGCTTGCTGCGGACCGACTGTGAAGCAGCTCACACAACTCAAGCAAACACTTTAGGATATTTCACGGGTTCCGAAAAATAGCCACGAGAAAGCGACACATAGTAAGGCAGAGATGGAGGCACTTCTGTGCCCCCTGGGTACAGCACTTTTAGGAAGGCTCACTGGTTCAGCTACCTAGACTTCTCAGATGTTTGGGAGGACTTTGTATGGGGGTTCCATTACATAAGCATGATTACACCACTAACCATCGGTTTATCAGGGTGTTCTTTTTTATCCTAGGACTGCCTTTAATCACATGATTATTTCTCCCAGAACTGACTGCGTCCTGAGGCTAGGGGTCCCCCTTCCCCAGTTTAAACATTAGGCCAATGAGTTTCTATGCATGGTTCACTTAGATACAGCGATTGTGCTCTTTAGCCACACTTATTTTAATGATATTTATTTTTGAGACAGAATCTATGTAGTCCAGGCTGGCCTGGAGCTAGAGATTGCCTTTCTCAATCTTTCTTGCCTGGTACATACAAGACTTGATCCTGAGCCAGGAAGAGTAGGAAGGATACAGAGGGAGAAGGTTAGAGGAGAAACAACTGGCCATAGCCCGTGGCTGGTTGCCCATTCCTCCACCAGATGGAGCCGTGCTTCCGCTGATGTACAAAGGCTAACCTGCTGGATCCTGAGCCAGAAGCACCATCTCAGAGACTCCACACTGAACATCAGTGTTCAAGTAGTTTTCTCTCCACCCCCTTTAGGGCCGGTTTGGGCTTGAACTCGCTATATCCCCCTGCTTCTGGATGGTATGGCGTGTGCCACCACACCTGGCTACTTAGGAGAGCCAAGTCCTCCTAGAGCTTTGTATTGCTGTATGAACTAAAGCTGAGATCCTGTTAGAACATCCTAGAAGCCCTGAAGGACCCACGTCCTGCAGCCCCTCCCACCCTCCTAGACCGGGACTGTCCCCATGGCCCCTCCTGCCTGGGGGCCAGCGAGGCCAAGGCAAGCCCATATCCCCCCACTGGGTGCCAGTCCCCTTGCACCGGACACAGCCACTGCAAACTGCTGGGTGGACTTAGGAGCCTGCAGTGGCCAGCTGAGGGGGTCTGGGCCCTGCCAGCGGGTAGCCGAGTAGCCGGTGAGGTCTGAGGCCAAGAGTGTGCTCAGGGGTGCTGTTCATCAGTGATCAGTCACTATGAAGGTCTCCTCTCCCTCTCCCCACTCCCTGACTTCTGTCACTTACCCGCAGGACTTGGTTTGCAGTTTTCACTGGCTGACAGCCAGGAATTTTTGACATAATTAACGAGACTAACAGAACTAATGGAAGCTCAAGTGTATTTGTCAAGTTTAAAGCATCTTTCCAGTCCCAACACTTAGGAAACAACTCACTCTATTTTCTCTCAAACCTCACTTTTTCTCACTTGTCATGTCCACGGGAGTTAGAGTCACAGCAGGCGCTACTTCTCTGCACCGCTTGGGGCTTTTTTCTTTTTCTTTTTTTTCTCCCTGCAGTGATGTATAACGTATATGTAAGACGCATTGCAGTTTGTTTTGCTGTAGTTTCCCTAAAACACTACTCTGCTGTGTTTTCTGGGGGCCTTGGTCAGTATGCCCAGAGTGCTTCTGGCTTCAAGTGGCTTCCTTTTTTATTGAAATATTTCCTTGAATATCCTTTCCTCTAGCATATCCTAAATGTTGTCCAATGTATTAGAGTGTTGAAATGGTTTTATTTAATATTTCTGCAATGGCAGGCGAGAACCCAGGGTTTGTGCCAGCTGGGCATGCACTCTACCTACCTCTGAGCTGGGACTCCTGCCCCCTTTTATATTTCCCAATCATGACAGTAACTCCTACCCCATCCCTGGAAGAAGCTTAATATGCATCTAAGCTTAGCCAATGGGGATCATACACTGGATTTCGGGCCTGGCCCATCACTAATTTTTTCAGTCTTATGTATGATGTTCCTCAGGGAAGTGTGTCAAAAATTCCTGGGGGTCTGGAGCCTAAACTGGCCATCTGCAGTAACCAGGCAAAGCCTCAAGTGGAGGAATTGGGACACAAAACCTTCGATCTACAGCTTGTCCTGCTTGCAGAGTATTCTTGTACTGGAGCCTCGCAGAATCCTCATCAAAGAGACTAAAGAGACTGCATCCAGCAACTGATGGGAGCAGATGCAGAGTTCCACAGTCAAACATTAGGAGGAGCTCAGAGAGTCCTGCAGAGGAGAGAGAGGAAGGATCTGAGGAAGCAGAGGGGTCAGGGACACCAGGAGAACACTGTCCACAAATCAATTGAACTAGGGTCTCATGGGGGTTGGCAGAGATCAGGGAGCTGTAGGGGTCTAACCTGGCTCCTTACATATATGTTATGGCTGAGTAGCTTGGTGTCCTTGTGGGGTTCCTAGCAGTAGATGCAAAGGTGGTCGGTCACTGACTCTTTTGTCTGCTTATGGGACTCATTTCATGCTGGGTTGCCTCATCCAGCCTGGATTTGTTAGGATGTACCCGGTCTTATGCCATATATGGTTGATGTTCCTGGGTGGTCTGCTCTTTTCTGAGGGGAGATGAGGGAGGGTGGATCTAGGGGAGGGGGAGTTCTGAATGAGGGGATGGAGGGAAGGAAAACTGAGGTTGGAATGTAATATATGAGAGAAGAATTAACAAAAAAAATCCTGGGTGTCAGTTGGTGAAAAAAATACAAGCCAGGGACTTCCTGTTGCATGTCGGTTCATTGTCTGTCTTTCTCCATTGCCTCAGCAATCCCTGCTTCTAAACTCACATGGCACTTGAATTGTTGGTCGTCTCATCGACCCTGGCCCTCTGGATCTGACAGCTGTTGTAAGCAGGCTGCTGAATGCAGATTCAAGGGGATGGGGTTCTGAGGGAAGAAAGGAGGGTGTTCCAGCCTCAGCCAACTCAAGTTACACTGAGTTCAACTTCAGAGGTGAAAATTTAAAGATAGAGAAATAAAAGGAGAATATTTGAAGTGGCCACACTGAGTCGCTCTCCTTACTTCTTACTAAATAGACAGATTATCTTCTGTTCTTCAGTGCTGGGGCTCGCCCAGGGCTTTGTGCCTGCTAGGCATGCACACTGCGATCTCTCTGTTACTATTCCCTTTGCCACTTCCTGACTGTACGCCTTTGCCATTTATCCCTCAGTCTCAGAGCGTGTTGTTGCAGGAGGGAGCTGCTTGTTGGTTCCTGGCTGCTTAGCCCCGAAATAATCACACAGAAACAGTATTAATT
>LOJH01048736.1:511-12980 GCA_001685095.1 Ellobius talpinus
TTTTGATTTTCGATGGTATTAATCCTGTCAGCTAGCTGTTCATTATTAGTCTGTGAAGACGGTATCATTTCTAAAAAGTGCCTCATTCTTGACTCTCTTATCAAACCATTTTCTTACAGATATAATATAAAAAAGAAAACTAAGTCCCAGTATTCAATAAATGGATGTATCAGAAAAACCATATAAGCCTTGCAGAATACCATCCATAGTATAAGCAAAAAGGTTATTAAATTCATGGATGGTAATACTGTCTGCCATTAAATAACTTTCAAGCTTATTGATTTATTTATTAATTAGTTACCTTTCTTAAGAGATTTCAGTAAATTGTTGCAAGTGTAATATAATAATCTTTATTGGCCAGCAGGTGTCATGGTTTTAGCCACGTGGCAAAGAAACGGGAAGGGTGGCAGCATGCTTTGGTGCCTGCGTTGGTGCCTGGTTAAATACTGACAAGTATGCTTTGCTTGACAAATTAAGAGCAGTTGAATCAATTCCATACACAGAGCAAAGAGCCCAGAGCTCACAAGCAGGTAGCACAAACCAGAAGTTGCACAAGTCGCTGCCCCACGGCAGGGAAAGCAGCAGTAGAGAGGGAAAGCATGCACGAGCCTGGGAAATTTCCAAGTCAACCGCATTTAGCTCTGTTGGGGTAGGGTTTTGAAAAAAAAAACCCAGCTTAGTAGGTGAAATCAAGCCAGGTGGGCAGGGATGGGAGACCTTCTGGGCTGTGGACCTTTTGGGCCTTTCAGACCAGTTCACCTGGTAGGCGTGGAGTTGGGATCCACGTGGGTGCCAGATGAAGATGGACGCTAAAAGGAAATCCCACACTATTTCAGAACTGAGTATAATAAAGGGTTATTTATTTAGGGGTAGACTCACAGATCACAGTCCTCTGCATGATCGGGGAACAGGAACCGAATCTAGCAGCTGGAAGAGAGAGCGAGTATGTGCACTTTATATTGGCATTTATAGTATAAGAGATCACGCCCAAGTGGGCTGGTATCTTAAAGGCTACTGGCTGAAGGAGCTCCACAGCACTCAGGCATCTCGCTATTTCTTTTATTAAACAACATAGAAATAGTCACATGGAGAAGGAATGAGAATACTTTGCAGAAACATTTAGCAGTTTTATAAGGAGTTAGTTCCGACTCCAACTGACCCAGGTAGCAAACCCTATCAGGCAATAGCTGAATGCTTCTTTCAGTATTTATGGTGAATATTCATCTTATAAGGCTGCTTTTGGCCTATTTGCTGTTTCTAGTACACATGCAAACACATGTGCATTGCTCTTGGGCCAAGGGTATGGGAGAGTACATAATTTAAGATTATAGCTATATGTTATCTTGGGTTATAAAGGATTATGTGGGAAGGCCCAAGCAAATAAGGTTGGTTAAACAGACAGGCTGGGCACATACTAGTACAACAGTCTGAAGTGACCTCAAGGTGCGCTATGAACTTTGAGGTCCAGACTCTTAGAATGTAAGAGATATTTCTATCATAGTGCATTGCCACAGATTAATCTCTCAGATTTCCTAGAAAGTCACTGCTGTAGTAAATTGGATATAAACTAGCGTTGTATGAGTCTGCTGTTATAATCTTCTCTACACCTTGTTTTGAGACAGTGCCTCACTATGTAGCCCTGGGTGCTTGAACTCACAAGGCTATTTGCCTCTGAGTGCTCTAGTGGGACCAGAGGGCTGGGATCCAGGAAAGCAATTGTAAGGGGGCAGTACACGCCTTTAATCATGGTGCTCATAGGTAGGCAGACCTTGTGTGCAACATCCATCCATGCATTACTGATAATTGAATTTATTATTAATGCATTTATTCCATATACTAACCAAATGTTTGTTATATATGTGTATACTTTTCCAAAAGAATTTCACAAATCATTTAAGCTAAAACCCTAATCTTAAATAAAAAGGCTCCATCAACAAATTTACCAGTCTGGTTTGTAGTTATTTTGGGAAGGTCCTTCACTACTAATTAAAAACAAAAAGACACATTACTACACCTTGCTGGCTTTTACACTTCATCTTAGGAATCTTAAAGCCGCTTTAAAATGTTTCTGCTTTTTCTTAACTTTTTAGGAGTTGTTCAATGATCTACAGAAATTTCTTGAAACTGAAAAAGATGAATTAATTTTGGAAGTTCCAAACCCACCATTGAAGAAAATTCGTCTCCAAGAAGATGGGATGGATAATTTGAGTGGAAATGGACAAGAGGGGATCTCTGCCACGGAAGACGAAAGCATTGCTTCTGAGCCTTCAAACTCGAGTGTGTGCAATGTTTGCTTAGGAATTCTTCAAGAATTCTGTGAGAAAGAGTTTATTACGAAGGTAAACAATCTCATTTTAGGTGTTGTCAGAAACAGCGTAGCTTTAAAGCTAGGACTCTTAGACCAACAGTCCTAAACAATACCATTCATTTCAACTTGGTCTGTACCAGTTAATCACCGGGATTTCTTCTTAATTAGAAAAGACCAAGTATTGTGAAAGTATATCAACATATGGCAAAATTAATAAGAACTGTCTAACACTCAACATGTCCTGAAACTGCCAATTCTGTAGGGTAAGAACTAAGACATGCTTATTCTCATGACGTCTGTGAAGAGTGCTCCACTGAAATGTATCAGTTTTGTTGGTTTGCCTTTGTTTCGGGCAGCACTAGAGATTGTCCTGGCACATGCCAGGCCAGAGCAGTCCTGCTGAGCCTCAGCCCCTAGCTGCCAAGTGAATATTGGGGAGCTGTGCAGTATCATGGCCCGGGAGGAACTTTATGATTAGAGCCACATTTTCAGCAATTCTTCAGAGTTTACATATTTGTGATGCTCTTTTAGGTGTGCCAAAAGGTTGAGGCCTCTGGGTTTGAATTCACCAGTGTGATTTTATCGGTTTCCTTCCCACCACAGCTGTCAGTGAGAGAGGTAAGGTCATTTTGTACATTTCAGACCATGTATTTAATGTATGCTGGGAATTTCTAATTTTTAAAACAAAAATAGGCAAAATGGGAATGTAAGCTGGAGAGAGGCTCACACTTGGAATCTCAGCACTTGGCGAGCAAGTTGAACGGTGAGTTCGAGGCCATTCTGGGCATGCCGTGTGTGCCGTGTGTGCTGTGTGTGCAGAACGTGCAGAACTAAGGCTGGGCGTGCCGTGTGTGCCGTGGGGCATGCTGTGTGTGCCGTGTGTGCAGAACTAAGGTTGCAGTGGGGTTGCATGATGGTACATGTGCAAGCAGAGCCAGAAATGACTCAGACTTATTACACAGTTAATTTTAAGTTAATTTTTGGTGTCAATTTTTTTTCTTGCAACCCCACCACATTCAGTTATGTGACACCAGATGTGGTTGCCACCCACAGTCTAAGAAGTTAGGTTGATAAAAATTACATTTAGATAAAAGTACATAATTTGAGAAATTTTGAATTAGAAGTTTCTTCTTTTAGATAGTTGTCTTGGTTAAGGTTTCTATTACTGTGAAGAGACACTTTGACCAGGGAAACTCTTATAAGAAAATCATTTACGTGGGACTGGCTTACAGTTTTAGAGATTCAGTCCATTCTCATCATGGAGGGACATGGTGGCGTGCAGGCAGACATGGTGCTGGAGAAGGACATCTTGATCCTTAGAAGTAGCTTGAGCACAGGAGACCTCAAAGCCCACCCCCACAGCGACAGGCTTCTTCCAGCAAGGACACAGATCCTAATAGTGCCGCTCCCTGTGAGGGCCATCTTCTTTCAAACAACCACAGTAGTGGTTTTTAAACTTTATAACAAGCATAAGATTTATTCATAACTAGGTATGGTGGCTTCTGTCTGTAATCCCAGTATTCAGGAGGCTGGGACAGAAGGGCTGTCAGGAATTTGAGCCCAATCTGGTAATTTCCAGATATATGTATGTATTTGGTCAAGTAGGGCCTAGGAATTTTCATTCTAAGCAAACTCACTGGTGCTATTGTTACAAAGACTACAGTTTGAAAAATTAATACTCTTAAATTTCTTTTTACATTTTATTGTGTGTGTGTACACGTGTAGAAGTCAGAGCAACTTGGAGTAGATGATTCTGTCTTCCTGTCATGTGGGTCTCAGGTACCAAACTCAACAGGTGCCTTTACCTTCTGATCATCTTGCCAGCTCATAATTAAGAATTAAAAAAATATGTTTCTGAGATGGGGTGGTGGTGGGGGGGGAAGGACTTGGGATATGCATTTTGGTGAATTAGGTGTTTTGAGACAGGCTTTCTCAGTAGCTATGGAGCCTGTCCTGGAACTCACTCTGTAGACCAGACTGGCTTTGAACTTAGAGAAATCTGCCTGCTTCTGCCTCCCAAGTGCTGGGATTAAAGGTGTGCGCCACCACCCGGTGAATTGGGTGAATTTCAAACAATGTAAGAAAAACTCGCATAAACACCTGGGCCAAAAGATAAGTTATAAGTCTTTGGACATTTAGAGAAAGCAAAAATTCAGATTTTAATCCAAATATAATTATTCTAACCAATAAAAGTAAGTTTAGGGAAAATTCCCTATAAAGAATTGGGAAGCCAGGTTTGGGGATTCCTGCCTGTAACACAGCACTTGGGCAGCTGAGGCAGGACAGCTGCACAGCATGGGAAAGCCTGTCTCAAGAAATAATCCTTTTAAAAGGGTAAGACTGAGAAACGAGGCGTATGTATGACAAGGGGATCATGATTTCATCTCAGGTTGTATAGTAAGATCCTGAAGGTAAACAGGAGGGGGAGGGGAGAGGGGGGATTTTTTTCTTCTGAAAAACTTAAAGAGCGTTGCGAGTAACCTGATGAACTCCCTGTGTAACTGTTGCCCAAGTTGAACAGGCAAGTTTTATTTTGCAAAGTTGAGATCAGTTACAAATAAAACAAAACAACAAAAAAAAACCCAACAATGACAGAGTCACATGAATGCAAATATAAGAAGGAGACTTTGATCTGTTAGGATAACAACCAGAAAAGCAGATCCTTCAGTGAGTAAGGCTTGCAAGAACTGCTGAGGGAGATTTGTGTAGGTTGGTTAGGACGTGCGCAGACCTGTTTGGAATGCTGGTGCACTGCTCATAGTGATAGAGTCGACTTCTGAAAATCCTACTTTGCTTCTGACCTTTCTGTCAGGGAAAATGTGATCTTTCTCAAAAACAGAAAGCTGAGTTACCATTTTCCGGAGAATGGCGGCTCCATGAAGTGAGGCTTTCCTAAGTGGGGCTGAGTGCTCTGGCTCAGTAAATTCCATTTTAACGTAGATTTCAACAGCCTGCAGCTGCTTGTGATCCTCAGGGATGCTAAAGGCAGCATGCTTTCCAAGCGATCGGGGACAAAGTGCCACTCAGCTTTTCCAAAGGTGAACAATTCTGAACACTGGCCGCTGGTGAGCTTGGCTGCACACGTCCATAAGATTCTGGGCCAGGAGCACTGCAGGTGTGAGTTGTAGGCACTGGGCACGAGGAAAAACAACACAGAAGTTTGCTGGAACAAAGCACATCTGCAGCATCTGGAGAGCTGGTGGAACATGGCTGCAGCAGCACCTGCCACTACCACTCCTTCTTGTGATGACTTCCTGAGAATGGCCGGAACACAGCCGGGCCTCAATACAGTCGGCTGGATTATGCTGGACTGTCTGTATCAACAGGAGCCGAATGAGTGGCTAGTCCTAATCTGGACTGTGCTCTTAAGCGTGCCCGATGGTCAGCCACGTGAACTCCACTGAGGGAAGAGGTTGAAAATAGTTGCTGGGTCTTGTCTTTCTGTCCTCCCAAGTCCTAGTCTCCTAAGGGAGGACACAGAAGCCCTTTGATGATACCTGCGCATGGGAACACAAACATCACCAGAGTGCAGGGAGAGTCCCCATGTCATCAGGGCTCTTTCCTACTCCCTATGGGCTCCAGGACACAGGCTTGAGAGTGCAGTAGACATGCCAGATGCTATAGTTAATTCACAAGAGCTTCTGAACAAGAACAGTCTAGAAAGATGAAATAATAAGAATAAATACGGGTTCTTATACTTGAGTTTAAAAAGTAGCCACCAAGTTAAAGGACTGACATCTCGGGAACGTAGGTTAGAACTGGTTAGAGACAGGGAGCTAGTTAGATGATACCTAGTGGGGCCCAGTGTGGATGACGTTGGGTCTCAGCCCATCTGTGGTGAAACGGTGACAGTGCTCTTTGCTTAGTGCTCCTGTTGTTAGAATGTCACGCTTAGATGGAGCTTTCTGCTTGAGAACAAAGACAATACAGACAGCATTTTGCCTAGCCATATTCAGAAGGTAGACTCAGGATGGAAGTACTTCTCCCCCCAAAGGACTTAGCCAGAGAGGATAAGTCCTCTAACACAGATTAAACTGGGGACTGGTGACCACCTGGCCGGTATGTAGAAGGAAGCTCCTAAAGCCTTTTCAGTGCAAGCATCCTGTTAGTTTTAAGGAAACCTCTTTTAACACTGCTGTGTTACTCTGCTGGCGAGTCCACATCTCTTCAGTCAGATAAAGAGGACAGACATTAACGGTTCCAGCTGGTGAACTTGGTGAGCCAGGAAGTTTGCTGGGATTGCTTACTGGAGCATAAGTGAATCAGGCAGCAGTGTCACTGAAAAGGCCACAAAGTGGACTCGTGAAAGCTGCATCGTGGTATCCCTGTACAGCCTGCACGCAGCTGCTCCACCTCACGTCTTGTCTTCCTGAACTTGTTTGCTGTTTATCTAATATCTGGTGGAGATCCTCATGAGTTTTCTAACTTTTGTGAGCTTCCTGAGTGCTGTGAGTTTACTGTTTCCTTCAAAATATTTAGTGTGTGTGTGTGTAGCATGTTGTGCATGTGTAGTGTATATCACTGTGTGTGTGTAGCATATGTCACAGTGTGTGTGTGTAGCATATGTCACAGGTATGTGTAGCATATATCACAGGTGTGTATATCATGTCACTGGTGTATGTGTGTGTAGCATATGTCACAGGTGTGCATGTGTGTGTGTGTAGCATATGTCACAGGTGTGCATGTGTGTGTGTGTAGCATATGTCACAGGTGTGCGTGTGTGGGTGTAGCATATGTCACAGGTGTGCATGTGTGTGTGTAGCAATGTCACAGGTGTGCGCGTGTGTGTGTATGTGTAGCAGATGTTACACTGTGCCTGTGGAGGTCAGAGGACAGCTTGCAGGGGTCTGTTCTTTCCTTAAACTGTTTGAGGACTAGAGCTCAGATATGGTTGTCAGGCTTGGTCACAAATACCTTTAGCAGCTGAGATGTTTTGCCAGCCCTCCTGTCAGTTCCACGAGCCTCAGGGGTGTCTCTGTCCCTTTTGTGACAGAACGTTTCAATCTAGAGGAAATGACTATACGACATTCTTCCCCTTCTGCTGGCTTTTACACTCTGCTGCCCCTTCCTCTATGATGTTCCCCCTTGTACATGTGTGTCTGTTGTCCTGTTTCTGGTGGTGCCTTGGGTCGTTATACCACAGCAGTAGACAGTTGTTCTCAGACATCTGACTAGTGAGTCGCTGCAATGAGCATCTCCCAGTGCAGAAGAGAAATGTCCTCCCATTATTGAGGCAGAGAGTAGCAGCCAACTATGGTACAAACACAAATGTTTAGAAATCAGTTTGACACACACATCCTATATGTTTAACACAAGTGTTTGTCCTGGGCCTGCAGCACCGTACAGGGCTCCTCCCTGTGGTATGAGCCTTAATCAAGACAGGCTTTTGCTGCAGTTGTTGCCCTGCGTTCATGATTGGCTTCTGTAAAGCCACACTGTAGCATTGAAAATGCTAATGGAAGAATACCCCAGACTAAACTGAGGCTAAACTGGGAAAAGTATTCCATTTAGTCTTGCTAATTTCTTGGGGTGGGTCTTTACCAGCTGAGTCCAGCAGAGGGCGATATTGTACCACCAGTTTGGTTCATTTCCCATTGCTCACCCTAGTGACCCAATTAAATGAGTTATACTGTCTCATAAATGTTACCCTGAACATATGAAACACCCTGCTTCTCAGTGTGCGGTATGGTATGGTTGGAGTTTTGTTTCTCAAATCAAAATATTCTATTTTTTTCTCCATGCTCTGCATTAAATACCAATTCTGTAGCAGCAGGTTTTTTTTTTAACTTAAATTATCTTTTTAAAATTTTATAAATGAATATCTTTTAAAGTTGATTTTATTTAAATTTGTGAGCTCCTTACCAGTTTGGACCTCTTGATCTCATTTAGGATCTGAAGAAAAAAATGAATTCCTTTGTCCTAAGAATGCACAGCCATAGCTGGTATAATGTAATTCTTGTAATCTCAGGAGGCCAACAGGGCTGTGAGGTCAGTGCTGTCTAGGGCTGTGTAGTGATGCCCTATATTAAAAGAGACAAAGGTTCAGAGATACAGAATGCACATGCTCAGGTTTGCATGTATTTACAGATCCTAGGATTTTTCTGAATCGATTCTTCAGTAAAATCTCCCCCTCTGCAAAGGTCCATACTTATTCTAAAGGACAGTAGTTTTCTGATTGTGTTTAATTCATAGCTCTAACTGCAGATGCAGAGAGCTGCTCATTTAGGATTGCAATGCGCATGTAGCTCTGAGCTGGCTGTCTTCTGATTCAGCAGCTAGAGTTTCTCCTTTCTCTCCATTATCCATGCTTTTCCAACTTATAATTTGTATGGCAGACACCCTTCTAGACATGTGACAGAGGTCCACTTTTCCTGAGCTTTGCAGCCCTTTCTGATCTTAGAAAGGCAGGTTACAGTTGGTTTCAGCATCGATGGCTTTATTTTTGGCTCAGTTAGTTGGTTAGAACTTCCTTCTGTCTCTGCAAGGTCTGTGGTTCAGGGGTTTTAAGTTCATAGGCTTCAGTGTGTGTGTGTGTGTGTAGAGGCTTTGGTGTGTAGCGGCTTTACTGATGTTCACTTCTGCACACAGCTGTGAGAGCTCTCAGAAGCCAGAGGATGTTGGGTGTCTACTCCATCACTCCCTGCCCTAGCGTCTTGAGACAGGCCTCTCACTGTATGTGAGGCTAGGGTGACAGCCTCCTGTACCCACACCCCACAGTTCTGGGATTACACATCCATATGTACTCACAGGTGGCCTCTTAAATAGGTACAGGAGATTCGAACTCATTCTTCTGCTTGAACATCAAGTGCTCTTGTCTACTGGACCATCTTTTCCGACCCCAAGCTACTACTTTAAAAACCTTCATAGCACAACTATTTTCATGTACCTATCCAAATCCATTTTCCTATATAGTGTACCCCAAGAGCTTGCCCCATAGGCATGCCAACACCTACAGTTTTGCACTGTTAAGAGTCATAGAGAAACTAGTAGGGTGACTCAGCCAGTTAACACCTGTCCCTAAGCCCAAAGTCCTGAGTTCAGTCCCCTGGGGCCGTATGGTAGAAGGGAGAGAACACATTGTCCTCTGATCTCAACATGTATACCATGGCATGCACAAATGTTCATGTGCATGCGTGCACACAAACACAAATGTAATAATAGGAAAAGACTCACGGAATCATAGGTCTTTATGAACCTTGCTAGTTAGCTAGAACAGGGCTCTGTAGCTTTTCATGGTGCTTATTTTAAAAGATGTTAGTGATGTACTTTGTGATTTATCACGGCCCTGGCCAGACTCTCTCCAGGTGCAAACTCGTTCATACCTGGTGAGAATGTCTGGAAGAGAGTCCGAGTTCCCCATCTTCTTTATAGGGTGATTGCCACCATTTCAAAGGTCTGAGGACAACTCATAAAGTCAATTTTCCCATCTTTGTGTGGGTTCCCGGGATCCTTCTCACTTTGCCAGGCTTGCACAGCAAGCATCTTTACCTGCCAAGCCTGCTAGCCAAAGTTTTTTCAGTTTGTATTGCATTTCTTTGTTTATTGTATATGAATGTCCATAAGCCATAAGTATGTGTGTGTATGTGCTGCTCAGAACAACTTAAGGGAGTCAGTTCTCTCCTTCTACCTAGAGTATGGGCCCTGAGGGTTAAATTCTGGTCATCATGCTTGGAGGCAAGTGTCTGTGCCGGCTGAGCCATCTCAGTGGCCCTATTCAAGTTTAATGTGTCTAATGCGTGAGTTAGCAAGAAAGTAATTTTTTTGCCCATCTTTAAGGGTAGTGACCACTTGTCTAACCATCTCACCTTCATTTGAAGAAGGAAAACCAAAGCCCATAGAGGTTATGTGACATCCTGTGTCATGTTTATTGGAATTTTAATGTTTTTCCACTCCTTTAAAAACACCCCTTTAAAGCCACATTATCTCTTCATCTTCATGTGTATTTTACTATACCTAATCATCTTGGCCCCATGAGAATGGCTTTTTCTTAACTTTTCACATTGTTTTTATTGTTTAAGTATACAAAGTGATAGGCTTCATTGTGGTGTTTTACATAATGTGTCATTATGTATGCTTTGTTCTGACTCCAGCAGTGGTCAAGTAAGACTGGATCACCATGAAAACATAGTAAATATTGGATCCAGGAATGCGGTTGAAAGCATACTCAAGTATATGTTTTAAATGCGTAAAGATATATATTTACTTTCTAGCTTTGTTCATGACCTATCTCCAGCTAGTCTAGGTGAGGGAGAGCAAGAAGGAAGAGGTTGCTACAGTTTTCCCCTGTGTGGGTATGCAGGCTGCAGTAAGAACATGAACAGAGCCGGGTGGTGCTGGCACCCACCTTTAATGTCAGCACCTGGGACGCAGAGGCAGCTGGATCTCTGTGAGTTCAAGGCCAGCCTGGTCTACAAGAGCTAGTTCCAGGAAGGCTCCAAAACTAAACAGAGAAACCCTGTGTTGAAAAACAAAAAAGAAAAGAAAAAGACCATGAACAGCCCTTAAAAATGTGACGTTTCCTGTTTTAATTTGCATGGTCTGTGAATTATCACATAGCCTCTGTAAGATCTAGAGGGAGAATTGGTAGTGAAAGAATTGAAAGGAAAACAGGATGGAGCAAATCCCTTAGAACCGCTTCTCTACTCAATGTGTCATACTGCACATGGCCACTTGCCAACTGTGGGAATCCTTATGAGATGTTCTTGGGCACATTAGTTTTTAAGACTGTGGCCTAGTGCACTGTTTCAAAAAAGGGAACTTCTAATTTAGGCTCTTCCTATTTCTGATTTGAGTTTTCATGTCACACAGAGAAGTCATGTCAACCATATTTAATAAATACTTTTATTTTGACTGATAAAATTGTTTTGCTTGAGATTTAGTAATTCTAATTATTATGATTGCTTCTGAAAAGTCATGTTATCTAATAATGATAGTAAATTATGTATGATTTATAGTTAAATGAATTTATAAAGTGGTAGGTCACATATAAAACAGCTACATAAGCACTATGTTTTTTAGGAGCAGCAAGATAAAACTCCTTTCTTAACAAAGTAAGCCACCGTGGTTTATTGAGTATTTGTGTAGTGCATTCTTATGAGTCATCACAGCCCCTGAAGAAGGCTGAATTTTTTTATTAAATTTATTTTTTTAAACAATCTTTTCTCATTTTATTTATCTATCCCAGTTCCCACTCCCTCCCCTCCTCTTGCTCCTCCCACACCCCAGCCCCCATCCACTCCTCAGAGAGGGTTCCCTGGAGGAGTCAACAAAGTCTGACACATCACTTTGAGGCACAACCAAGGCCCACTCCCCATATCTAGGCTGAGCAAGGTATCCTTCCAAAGAGAATGGGCTCCAGAAAGCCAGTTCAAGCACTAGGGTTAAATCCTGGTCTCACTGTCAGTGGCCCCACAGACTGCCCAAGCCACACAGCTGTCACCCACATTCAGGGCCTAGTTTAGTCCTATGCAGGTTCTCCCGCTGTACCAGTCCAGTCCAGAGTCAGTGAGCTCCCACTAGCTCAGATCAGCCGTTTCTGTGGGTGTCACCATCATGGTCATGACCCTTTGCTCATATTTTCGCTCTTCCCTCTCTTATACTGGTCTCCGGAAACTCAGCCCAGGGCTTAGCTA
The DNA here is from genome assembly GCA_001685095.1 of Ellobius talpinus. Lineage (NCBI taxonomy): Eukaryota > Metazoa > Chordata > Mammalia > Rodentia > Cricetidae > Ellobius > Ellobius talpinus. The sequence goes on from LOJH01048736.1 coordinate 12,452, forward strand.
GGGATCTCTGTATCTGCTTCCATCAGTTTCTGGATGAAGTTTCTATGATGATAATTAATATAGTCATCAGTCTGATTACTGGGAAGGCTGGTTCAGGTACTCTATTCACCACTGCCTAGGGTCTTAGCTGGGGTCATCTTTGTGGATTCTTGTGAATTTCCCCAGTGCCAAGTCTCTTGTTAGCCCTATAATGACTCCTTCAATCAAGATATCTCTTTCCTTGCTCTCCCTCTCTGTCCTTCCTCCATCTCAAGCATCCTGTTCCCTCATGTTCTCCTTCCTCTCCTTCACTCCTCCCCTCCCATCCCCTCCTGCCCTCCCTTCTCCTTCCCCACTCCCAATTTTCTCAGAAGATTTTGTCTAAGTCCCCTTTCCGGGTGGATCCATGTATGTCTCTCTTAGGGTTTTCCTTGTTACCTAGCTTCTCTGGAGTCATGGACTATAGACTGGTTATCTTTTGCTTTATGTCTAATACCCACTTATGAGTGAGCACATACCATGTTTGTCTTTCTGGGTCTGGGTTACCTCA
>LOJH01048737.1:0-10793 GCA_001685095.1 Ellobius talpinus
ACTGGGAGTGGGCGTGGCTTGCCTCTTAAAGAGTCCAAAACCATAACACATAGTCTGCCCCCCTTTCAGATAACCACAACTCCCCCCCTGTCTGGTACACAGTCTGCCCACCCCCCTCAGATAGTCACAGTCTCCCCTCCCTCTGGTGCATAGTCTGCCCACCCCCATAACCACAGTCTTCCCACCCTCTCTGGTGGATTTATGGCCTGTTTGGACCCCTCCCTCCATCCTAAGTTCTCTCTCTTCCTCACCCTCAGTACACACACACACACACACACACACACAAACACACACATTCCTTTGAAAGAAACTTAGTTGTTGAAACTTTGGGGATAATTTATCTGTGATGATGAAGCATTTATGTTTCCAGAGCTCCAGAGTCTATGGATAGCCTCCAGGAACAGTACTGTCACTTTTGTTCTGAAAACGTCCGGAGAGCTAACCCTTTTATACTGGATATACTCCAAAAACTGGATGAAGAAATTAAAAAGGGGTAAGGAAGATAAATATTCAGCTGTATCAAAAGTACTCACTGACCCTCCTGTCTGTGAAATACAGTGGCTTTATTCCCATTTGAAGATGGCTTGGTACCGTAGACGTAGCTTTTGATTTAGGGAGCTGGGTAGACGTGTGACACTTTGGAGTCCCAGGTGTGATATCTGACATTGGGGAGAGCACTGGACCAGGAGCCAGAGCCCCATAGTTATCTTGGTTCCTGTGGCTGGGAAAAATCAGGCATATCCTTTGTTCTAGTTGATGCTCTTGTTTCTGTTTTGTTTTGTCAACTTGACACATTAGATTTACCTGGAAAGAGATGCCACAATTGAGAAAATGCTCCCACCAGATTGCCTGTACCAAAGCCAGTGGGGAAATTTTCTTGATTAGTGAATGTAGAAGGGCTCAGCCCACTGTGGGCAGTGACAGCCCTGGGCATGTGGTGTTGAGTGGTATAAGAAGGCTGGCTGAGCAAGTCCTAAGGAGCAAGCGAGTAAGCAGTGTACCTCCACGGCTCTGCTTCAGTTGCTGCCTCCAGGTCCCTGCCTTGAGTTCCTGCCCTCCTCAATATCGGAGTATGACCCAAGAGTTATACAATGAAATAAACCTTTTCCTTCCCAAGTTGATTCCATAGTGGTGTTTATCACAGCAGAGACCTAAAGTTTCTTCAAAATGTTCTATCTAAAGTGGGTTTGATGCTTAGTTTTGTCAACTTGACACAGTAGAGAATCACTTGGGAACAATGAGGAATTTTCTACATTTGGTTAGCCTATACCCATATCTATAGAGCATTTTCTTAATAAGTTAGTTGTCATGGGTGGATGCAGCCCACTGTGCACAGCGTCATGTCTTAGACAGGGTCCTGAACTGGATAATGTAATGGTCTGCCCTGTCCCTTTAAGAGACAAGCCCTGCCCACTCCCTTCCCTGTCCACTGCCATGGCTTACAGATCTTCCTTTCTGCCTGCAGCCAGAGCCCCTTTTCTTTCCTCTTTCCAAAAGAAGTAGCTGCTGCCATGACTACTCCCCCCACCATTTCTTTCCTTGTCCCCTTCTCTCTCCCTCTCCCCTTTCCTTCCATAACCCACTAAATAAATATCCATCCTCACTCTGCATGGCGTGCCTATCCATCTGTCTCTCACCCACCAAGCGGCTCCTGACCACTCAGGGGCTCCCTGCCTGGGACTTGCTGCTCCCCTGCCCACTGGCGCCTCTTGGAGACCTACAGTGCCTTTTTGTTTTTACCATTACAGATAAACCTGGGGAAACCAAGCTGAACACATGAAACAACTGAGAAGCATGTATTTCTTTCTGTCTTCTCTTTTTGGGGGGGGGTTTGAGACGAAGTTTCTCTGTGTAGTCCTGGCTGTCCTGGAACTCCCTCTGTAGACCAGGCTAGCTCCAAACTCTCAGAGATCTACCTGCCTCTGCCTCCCAAGTGCTGGGATTAAAAACGAACGTGCCGCCTCTGGCTTCTGTCTGCTCTTGACTGTGTGGTATGATGTAACCAGCTGCTTAAGGCTCCTTCCACTGCAAATTCTCTTCAAGGGTAGATGACTTGGAATCAAATGCTGAAATCAACACATTCTCCCTTAAATTTCTTTCTCTGGCCCCCACTTCTTTACTTTTTTGTTTTTGTTTCTTTGTTTGTTTTGTTTTGTTTTGTTTTGAGTAAGGGTTTCTCTGTGTAGCTCTAGATGTCCTGGAACTTGCTCTATAGAAGAGGCTGACCCCCAAATCACAGAGATCTGCCAACCTCTGCCTTTGGAGTGCTGGATTAAGTGCATCAGCTGGGGCAGTGGTGGCACAAGCCTTTAACCCCAGCTCTTAGGATGCAGTGGCAGGAGCCTGTGAGTTAGATGCCAGACTGGAGAACCAGGGCTACACAGAGAAACCCTGTTTCGAAAAGCCAAAAAAAAGTGTTCACCAACAGAGCCTGGGTCTTAAATTTCTTTTTGTGGGGATGTTTTATTACAAGAGAAATAAAAAGCTGGACAGTGGGGTATATGAGAGAAATTAAATGATGGGGAATTTAGCTATGCTAAACGGATTTCTGACTTTCTGTGATACTACTTTTCACATGTGAAGGGTTTTAAACTCTGTGTAAACATTGTCTCCTCACTTTTTCTGTCTTTTTTATTTTGGCAGACCAGAGGAAGGAATCATATTAAATATTGCTGGTAATAACCACTTAGTCCCAACACAAAGAATGACAGGTGAAGATTTTTGGCTCCTTTCCAAAGTTTTAAGTAACCAGTCATATATTACCGGTACGTTTGCTTAAGAATGAACAGCATCTGCTTTTCATTTTCTTGATTTGAAGCATTCTTTATAAGGAACACCGGTTTCTGTTCACCCATGTGTTTCAGGTCTAGATGTGAAGTATAACCTCATAGGTGATGTCGGTGCCTACTATGCTGCAAAACTCCTTCAGGTATTACATTGCCATCAAATAGCCTCATCTGCCATTCCGCTGAGAGGAAACCATGTAGACAACAGGCAAACACTAAGCATGGAAACACAAGGATCCTAAGTCTCAGATGTATGTCTAATTCTCAGAATGCATGGAAATCCACTTGTGTTTGGGCTCAGGAGAGCTGATGCCTGGAGCTCCTGAGTTGTCTTTTGCAAACCTGTATGTACACCCTGGTTAAATACTCAAAGATGTCCATACATTCAGTTGTTGGGGAAACTAAACTGAGTCTTTTCCTTTCAGCGATATTGCAATTACAGTGTTTGAAAGATGAGAATTACAGAGAAACCCTGTCTTGAAAAACCAAAAAGAAAAAAAAGACGAGAGTGACTTCCTTTTGATTTTCTCCTTAAATAGTGATTGCCTTTGCTGGAATTCTGTTAGATTTTATATGGAGATATTTTTAATTAAGTAAGTTGTGTGCATAGATTAATTGATTTCCAGTAATAAAAATGTAATAGCTCCTTTCTCTTCTTCTTATAGAAACAGCCATGTATCACTTACTTAAACCTTATGTTTAATGATATTGGACCTGAAGGTGGAGAATTGATTGCTAAAGCACTACATGTAAGCATTTATATACCACAAAGTTGTATTTAATCTGTGAATTTTAACTTCTTGTAGTTTAGAAACAGCATAACCAAAGTTAATGTGAGCTTATGTTATTTCAATTTTGGGTGAAGGTTTGGGTCTGTGTGTGTGCATGTGCATGTATGTATGTATGTGTGTGTCTGTGGATGGATGTTTTGCCTGCATATGTGTCTATGCACCACATGCATTCCTAGTACTTGCAGAAGCCAGAAGAGGAAGTCACATCTCCAGGAACTAGAGTTACATATGGTTGTTAGATGCCTATGGGTGCTGGGAATCGAACCTAAGTCCTCTGGAAGAGCAGTTTTGTTTTTTTTTTTACCTGATGAGGCATCTCTCCAGTCCCAAAATTTTAATTATTTAATTTTTTATGTGTATGAGCCTGCATATATGTGTACGCAGTGCCTGCAGAGGTCAGAAGAGGGCATTCGATCTCCTGGATCTGGAGTGACAAGTGACTGTTACCATCATGTGAGTGCTGGGAACCAAGTCCAGGTCTTTTGTAAGAGCGATGATAGCTCTTAACCATAGAGACAGTTAGTTCTTCAGCTCTTTAAATATATAGTTTTAGTGTAGTTCAGTTTATAAAAGTATGGCTCTTACTTGAGAACTTTGGACTCATTAAAAAATTACTAAACAGAGTTGGAGAGATGGCTCAGCGGTTAAGAGCACTGGCTACTCTTCCAGAGGTTCTGAGTTCAATTCCCAGCACCCACATGGTGGCTCACAATCATCCTTAATGAGATCTGGTGCCCTCTTCTGGCCTGCAGGCAGACATACAGACAGAACACTGTATACATAATAAATAAATAAATCTTTTTTTAAAAAAATAAGACTGAACAACTTTGCTGAGTTATGATGGTGCACCCTTGTAACCTCAGAACTTGGAAGGAAGAAGCAGGAAGGTGACTGAGTTTCCAGCTAGTCCAGGCTACATATGTAAGACCTTGTCTCTAAAGGAATGCACTGTTTCCTTGACCCCTGACTGCAGTATAATCTGACCCAGTCACCTTTCGTCCCTCCTGCCATGCCGTCCCCATCATGGTAGGCTTTGTTTCCTGATCCATGAACGTGAAATCGCCTTTTCCTCCTTCAAGTTGCTTCTTGGCAGGTATTCAGTCACAGCAAGAAGAGTGTAAGCAAGACAAGAAATTGCTACTGAGACAGTAGTACTGGAGTAAAGCTCTGTAGGTTGTAGGTCTTTAGAACTAGTTTGGGGAAGGAATGTAGAAGCACTTGTTATCACGAGCAGGTGTAAATGGGTTTAATGAGCCATGTGTTGAGAGTTTGAAAGCCCAGAGTGCGGGTGGAAATGTGGACATTTGAAGAGGAATGGGCCAGATGAAGGAGAACTCGAATAAAGGAACTCCACACTAGCTCCAAATAGGGTATAACAACAGGTTCTTTCTTTAGAGGGGAACTCAGATCACAACGGGAAACAGGAAAGGAAACCATCATCCAGGTGTGAGAGCGGGGGTGGGGGGGAAGAGAGTGGGCAGGCAGTGCCTTTTTGGTACCCAAGGCCACACCCAACCTGGTCCAGCCTCTCAAAGGCCATTGGCTGAAGGAAGTTCCCCATCAGACATTAGGATGACTCAGTGAGTAAAAGTGCTTGCATGCTAGCTGAATGACCCAAGTTTATTCTCTGGAATCCATGGTAGAAGGAGCAAACCAAGTCCGGAAAAGTTGTCCTCTGCTTTCCACATGTCACACACACACACACACACACGATGATAATGATGGAGATGGCTCAGAAGTTAAGAACACTTGTTCCTGCAGAGGAACCAGGCTTGGTTCACAGCACCCACAACTGCCTTTAACTCCAGTTCCAGGGAACTGACACCCTCTTGTGGTCTCTGTGGGCCTCAGGCACACAACTGCTGCACAGACATGTACACAGGCCAAACTATAAAATACAAAAAATTAAATATAAAAAGGAAAGAAAAAGAAATGAGGACAGGGAAACAGGGCTTGTGAGGTTGCAAAGGGAAACAGACTTATCCAGGAACTGGCTTAGAGAGCGTTTGTCTTGTGGTCTGACAGAGAATCTGATTGTCTTCTGTGTCCTAAAATCTAGAGTGAGTCTGAAGTTATTTGGTGGACGTGGTTCCGAGGCAGCATAGTGTCAAGGCTGTGCGCCGTTATTGTTAAGTCAGGGCTCTTTGATTAACGGTGCAGGACGGCAGAAATACAGGAGAGAGGCACAGCCTGGCGAGGAAAGGAGGTGAGCACAGCTAAAGGATCAGAGATGGCATGTGCTGACCGAGTGTCTGTGACTGGTAAGGCGAGTACCACCTTAAAGAAATCCTCACACTTTGTACCATACAGTAGGAACATTGCCTAGAAAACAAGACTGTTGGGTGGAAAACTCCAGGTTGTAGCAATGCAAATTCATCTGAAAGTTCATGTCCTGGGAAATATAGCCTTCAGGGTACCCTGTTGGAAAATGGGCCCGTAAGGAAGTTTCCTTGCCTGATCCAACTATGAAGGCATGCAGAGTCTGCTATGGTCCAAGGAGATCCAGTTGTATTATGAGCTGGCAGCAGCACCCAGGGGGCATCTTCTATGTAGTGGAGGTTTTGCAGGCCCACAAGATACAAGCGTGGGAGCTTTGTGAAGACCTGCACCAAGGTTCCAGAATAATGCTGAGGCCATACAAGGGGTAACAGGGTTAGATTGTTTTGTGGGGCTTCTGGGCTGTGCATGCAGGTATGAGAGGTGGAGTCTAAGTGATAATGGAAAGTCAGGGTGCTGGACACGTTAGAAACGTGGGATGTTTACCGAGGAAAGCTGCAGGGAGCCAGCACTTGAAAGAGGCCATAATTGGCCACAGAGAACAGAGCTGGAAGGGCAGAGACCTAACCCTAGTGGAGACCAGATGCCGGACATGCTTGTTTGTTTTCTGGCTGCCCAGACTCCCAAATAACCACACAGAAACTGTCTTAATTAAATCACTGCTTGGTACATTAGCTCTAGCTTCTTATTGGCTAACTCTTACATTTTAATTTAACCCATTTCTATTAATCTGTGTATTGCCACGAGGCTGTGGCTTACTGGGTAAAGTTCCAGCATCTTTCTCTGGCAGGGCTACATGGCTTCTCTCTGACTCCACCTTCCTCCTCCCAGCATTCAGTTTAATTTTCCCCACTTAGCTCTGTTCTGCCCTGCCAAAGGCTCAAAGCAGTTCTTTATTAGTCAACGGTAATCACAGCATACAGAGGGGAATCCCTCATCACTGGAGTTCCAGGCATGTGCAGTCATGCTTGACTTTTTATTTGCATGTTGGTGATTTAAACTCAAGTGCTCATGTTTGCAGGGCAGTGCTTTTCCCTACCAAGAATGTCCTGCATTCTTATAACCTCCACAGAAAACCCTTCTACTCCCAGCCTTTGTAGCCACTAACCATATACTTATTCTGATTATTCCATATAAATAGAGTCATATATGATATGATTTAATAGTTTCAAGGTTCATCGGAGTTGTAAGATAGTTTGAAATTTTCTTTGTGTGTGAACATTTTGTCTGTATGTGTGTGTGCACCACATGCTTGTCTGGTATACTGGGAGGCCAGAAGAGGGTGTCAGCATCCCTGGAATTGGAGTTATGGATGGTTGTGAACTGCTATTTGGGTAATCAAACTTAGATCCTCTGGAAGAGCAGCCAGTGTCTTAACTGCTGAGTCATCTCTCCAGCCCCAAAACACATTTTTTATTGTTCAGTAATATTCCATTTTTGGGTATATCACATTGTGTTCATCAGTTGATAGACATTTGGGTTTTCACTTTTAGCTATTATGAATAATGCTATTTTGCGCCTTCGTGTTTCTATGTAAGCAATTATTATTGATTGGTGGAGGGTGTATGTAGTAGCACTTTCTAGTCAGGACTGCCACCCCGCAAATAATGACAGAGAAACTTATTATTAATTATGAAAGTTTGGCCTTAGTTTAGGCTTTTTCTCAACTAACTCTTACAGCTTAAAATAACCCATAATTTTTAATATATGTTCTGCTACATGACTCGGTTACCTCTCCTCAGTATGGCATGTCCAATTTGCTCTGAGTGTGCTGACAAAATGCTGCCTTTCTTCTTCCCAGAGTTCTCTCTCCGCCTGAAAGTCCCACCTATTCTTTTCTGCCTAACTATTGGCCATTCAGCTTCCTGTTACACCAATCACAGCAACACATTTTCACACATTGTACAAATATCCCACAAAAGGTATATACCTAGGAGTGGAATTTCTGGGCCATGTGATAGTTCTATAAAATATATTGAGGAACTGCCAAATTGTTTTCCAAAAGTTGCCCCTTTTAACCATCTTAGTCCCTACCATCTGAGTGTATGTGAGGAGCCCCCATGAGTGATGGACTTAACATCTTCCCATGGTTCTCATGTGTTCTTCCTTTGGAGGAACTTTTGTTCAAATCATTTGTTGCCTTTCAGAGCCTGGATTTTGTCCATTTTGAGATGCTATCTCATGATTTTGCTCAGGTTAATCTTGAACCTCTGTTCAAGTGATCCTTTGGCTTCAGGTTTCCGAGCACACTACAGTGGTGCACCCTGTAACTGGCTGGCAGTCTTTTGGAGTTGTAAGTGTTCTTCATATATTCCAGATAAAAGACCCCATCAGATTTATGACTGATAATATTTTCTCTCACTTTCTTGATGTTCTTTTAAACAAAACATTTTGTCTTGACAAAGCTCACATTTATTTAGTTGGTAGGATTATTATACCTTAGTCTAAGTGTTCTAGCTAAGGCAGCTTTGGCTAACCTGAAGTTGCAAGGATTTACATGTCTGTTTGATTCTGAGAGTTTTCTTTCATTCACCCATCATGACTTACTTTTTGTGTATAGTGAGCAATAGAATTCTAATCACACAGACATACATTAAAAACTATTCCTTCTCCCATTCAATTGTCTTCGCATCTTTTTCAAAACATCATTTGGGAAAGAGAGCAAGGAGGGGAATCAATATAATTATACCATAATCACAACAAATAAAAAAAGTATTTAAAAACTGGTTGACCATCAGTATGAGGCTTGTTTCTATCAATGCTCTCAAGCTTTGAGAATCCACTGTCTATCTCCACTCTAATACCATGCTATCTCAATTCTAAATTGTATCTTTTTAAAATGAAGATAGGAGTCATATACTGTAATAATTTTTCAAGATTATATTGATTCTTCTGGGTCAGTTGCATTTCCATACAAATTTTAAGAGCGCTTTGTCAATTTCAAAAAGAAAAGCAGTTGGGGTTTTGACTGTAATTAGTTAAGTCTGTAGATAGTTTGGGGAATCCTGTTGGTTTAACAATGCCACCTATTCCAATCCATGAACATGGGATATTGTGGCTACTCAGGTCTTTATCTTCTTTGAAATGTATAGCAGTTTACATCCTTCAGCATGCAAGTCATGTCCTTGTTTTGTTAACTATATCCCTTATATTTTATGCATTTTGATTCTACTAAAACAGAACAATTTCATTTTTTAAGAGGGTCCCACTATGTATGATGGCTAAGCTGGCCTCAAACTCAGAGATCTGCCTGTCTCTGCTTCCGGAATGTTGGGATTAAAGATACTTATTACCACACTTGGCTTGGAATTTCTTTTCTTTTTTTTTATTTTTTTATTTTTTTAATTTTTGTTGTTTTTATTGAGCTATATATTTTTCTGCGCTCCCTTCCCTTCTTCTCCCCCCCTTCAACCCTCTCCCATGGTCCCCATGCTCCCAGGAATTATTTTCTTAACACTACTTGGGGACATTAATTTCTAAAATATAGAAATAGAATTGATTTTAGGTAAGTCTTGCATTTTGCTCTCCCTGGACTTATCAGTTTGAACAGCTTTTGGGAGTGGACCACTTAGGACTTTCCGTGTATGGTGTGAGACCATGTGGATCCTTTCCTTTCCATACTTACAGCCTCTGGATTTAATTTTGGTGGTTCCCATGTGCCTAGGAACATTCATTTTTTTCCAGACTTTCCCATTTGTTGGAATATGCTTTCAAACTGTTCCATAAGAATCTTAGGTTTCATCTTGTCGTAACAAACCTTTTCCATCACTAACTTCGTAGAGTGTTCTCTTTCTTCTTGTTAGTCTGGCTAAGGAGTTGTTCCTCTTGTTCGTTTTTTTCAAAGAATCAACTTTTTGTTTAGCGGAGTCTATGGATTATCCTCTTAGTGTTCGTTTCATCACTTTTGGATTGGGTTGTTCTTGCTTTTCGTGTGTGTGTGAGTGAGTGTGTATGAGTGTGTGTGTGTGAGTGTGTGTGTGTGTGTGTGTGTGTGCATGGAGGCCAGAGGGTGATGTTATGTCTTCCTCTATCACTGGCCACCTTATTTTTTGAGATAGGTTTTCTGAGCCTAGAGTTCATTGTATCCGGGCCTTCCACTTTATGTCCAGTAGTGTTTGTTATACAATATATTTGAATCACTGTATTTTCTTGGTGGAGTGTTCCCTTTATGAGTATGTGGGGTCTTCTGTCTTCTAAGTTCGGCAGGAGGGCCACTGTTTCTGACATTATTTTCAGTGTGTACTTGCTTCTTAGATTGTGTTCAGTCATGTGCCATTGCTAACAAGGTGAGCTACTTTCAGACAACAGTTGGCTTTTTGCTTTTAAGATTTATTTGTTTTTATTTTGTTTTATTTTGCCTGCATTTGCTGCTCTTGCATAAACCTAGATTCTGTTCCTGGCACCAACATAGCAACTCATAACTCACTTTAACTCTAGTTCTATGGGATCCAACATCCTCTATTGGTCTCCATTGGCATCAGGCACATACGTGGTGCAAATACATACATGCAGGCAAACACCCATGCACATAGTATAAAAATGGGAGTTGGGGATATATCTCAATGGCAGAACATTTGCAAAACAGCAGTTCTCTACCTTCCTAGTGCTGCAACCCTTTAATACCTTTAATACTCCATGGCGTGGTGACCCCAACCACAAAGTTATTTTGTTGCTGCTTCATAACTGTAATTTTGCTACTGTTATGAATCACAATGCAAACATCAGGTATGCAGGATATCTGATATGTGAACCCTGTGAAAGGGTCATTTACCCCCTGGGGTCTCGACTCACAAGTTGGGAACAACTGGCCTGGCACATGTTAGGCACTGGTTTTGATTCTCAACACACAGAGACACAGACACACGCACATACACACACACAGATACCTAGACACACACACAGACACATGCACATACACACAGACACACAGACACACACA
>LOJH01048739.1:0-12980 GCA_001685095.1 Ellobius talpinus
AAAAAGACAAGATCTCCTGAGTAAATTGGGAGCATGGGGACCATGAGGGAGGGTAGAAGGGGAGCTAGGAGGAAAGGAGGGGAGTGGAGAAAAATATATAGCTCAATTAAAAAAAATGAAGAAAAGAAAGCATGCTAAGTAAGCCATGGGAAGCAAGCCAATAAGTAGCACCCCTCCATTGTCTCTATCTGGTTCCTGCCACCTGCCCTGCTTGAGTTCCTGTCCTCACTGCTTTGGACGATGACCTGTTGTGTGGAAGTATGAGTGAAATAAACCCTTTCCTTCCCAAGTTGCTTTTGATCATTGTGTTTTATCACTGCAATAGTAGCCCTGGCTAGAACAGTAGAGACTTTTCCTAGAAGTCATCCCAGACATTATGTAGATGTCCCTTGTCATTCTTAATTTATCAAAGATTTAGACAAACATAAAATCAAAAGAGTTCTATTGAAACATATTTGGAGAACATGTTAACTGAGACCACTATAAAATAACAAGGGTATTTGAAGTTAAGAGAATCCCTACAATCTCCCAGATGCAAACGTCCTCATCCCTGCATTGTCCCCTCTAAAAGAAAATCTGTCTCAGAACCAGTCCCTTACTGCCTTGCTCTCTTTTCTGTAGGAGCTGTTCCCTGTGGATATGATGCGGAAGGCAGCACAACTGGGTTTTGGGGGGGTCTACGTACAAACAGATGTGGGTGGGTCTGGACTGTCTCGCTTCGATGCTTCTGTCATCTTTGAGGCATTGGCCACAGGCTGCACCAGCACCACTGCCTATATCAGCATCCACAAGTGAGTATCCACACCTGAAAGTGTGGTGGAGGGCTCTACTCATGCTGCCTGGTACGAAAACCTGAGACTCAGGAGAAAAAGATGAATCGTGTTGGGTTGTTGTACTTGAGAAACTGAACTGTTACTGGTACACAGTAGGTCTGCAGCTGGCTGCTGGATTTGATTCTGTTGTCTTCTATATTAGAGCTTAGGGGATCAGTCCTGCTGACCTCCCAAGTCCCAGTTTTGGTACCAGCAGACTTCTCCAAACCTCTAGTAATTTGAGAAATAATAAGAAGTACATTGATCTTTGGTTTTTAGGACTCATTAATCTGAGAAACATCTGGGCCTCAGGTATAAGTAGTCCAGTAATGATTTTAAACCAGTCCGTTGCTTTCAAGTTGAATCTTCTCACTTGTCTCTTTTCCTTTCCCACACTCTCCTGCTTTCATTCTGCTTTGTTGCCCTTTGTTTCTTTTCCCGCCCCACCCCTCCGCCGGATTCTCTTTTCTCTCTGTATTTCTGTCAATGCCTTTTCTTGTCAGCATGTGTGCCTGGATGATTGATAGCTTTGGAAATGAGGAACAGAGGCACAAATTTTGCCCACCGCTCTGTACCATGGAGAAGTTTGCTTCCTACTGCCTCACTGAACCAGGTGCGTTCATCCTCCCTGCAAGTAACACCTAGCAAGGAGAGAAGTGGAGCCTTTGTGTTCAGTGAGCAACTTCGGCCGGTGGCACGTAGTCCAGCTTATCAAGCATTTGCTTGTGGAGTAGTATAGGTCCCTGGGGCCTTTAGGTCAGACTTCCTCCTGGCTTCACACCACTGCTAACTGCTAACTGGTTTGGTAGAGAGACAGTTTTTACCCAGTGTGGACGATTCTTTGGCCATGGGATTTTAAGCTAGTAGGTGATGACCTATCCGAGGAAGATTTCTAGGATGCGGAACTGTGCTCAGCTGCTTTGACTGGTGTCCCTGTTTGTTCCCTTTTGGTCCCTACTTCAGGAAGTGGAAGTGATGCTGCATCTATTCTAACCTCAGCCAAACGACAAGGAGATCATTACGTTCTCAATGGTTCCAAGGTAAGAGCATGCATTCCCAGGGCAACAGGGGCTGTTCCTGCATACCCCTTGATAGCCCTCAGATCCTTTGAGTCTGAATTAGCATTCCCACACATGATTACATGCTGGGGAGAGACTCTCGCTGTTTACCTTTTACGATCCAATTCTACACAACGGCACAGATTTTTGTCATTTATATTCTTACAAACTAAATCCCCGATTCTGTAGGCACTGCCAAAGCCATTTACCTTTTACCCCATTCTGTGTATTATGCCTTTGTTCTGTCATCAGGCATGTTCCAGTGGTTTTCCCAGATGTCAGGCTCAGAACTTATGCATTCGCTGATCCCCATACACCCCCTCTCCACCCACAGGCCTTCATCAGTGGGGGTGGTGAGTCAGACATCTATGTGGTCATGTGCCGGACTGGAGGATCAGGCCCCAAAGGCATCTCCTGCATAGTTGTTGAGAAGGGAACCCCTGGCCTTAGCTTTGGCAAGAAGGAGAAGAAGGTGAGTGGGTACTCAATTGTAAGCAATCCAAACTATGAGTCTCTGCTGTCTGTTAGACCAACTCCTGCCCTCTTTGATGGAATAGGTAGCAGAACGGTTGTTGCTAAAGAAACACACACCTGGGAAAAGACAAACTTTGCCATCTAGTTTCATTTGCTACTACTACTGTTTAGATTCTCTCTTTTTTTCTGTGTCCACTTTTGTTCTGTATTTTTTTCTCTTCTGTGCTGTGTGTTTATGTCCATGTATTGGAGGGGAGTTGATGTTGGATATCTTCCTCAATTGTTCTCCACCTTAGTTTTCGGTCAGGGTATCCTTTAATTAAATTTAATTATCTTACTCTTTTTGTTGTTTGGCACGGTCTTAATGTGTAGCCCTGGCTGTTCTGTCTGTGAGGACAAGGCTGGTCTCAGACTCACGGAGGTCTACTTCCCTTTGCCTTCATGCCTGACCAGACAGCATCTCCTAATGAACCTGGAACTTACCTCTTCAGTGAGACTGGCTGGCCAGTAAACGCCAGGGATCTTCCTGTCACCACCTACCAAGCTGCACCTGGCTTCCCTTGTGGGTACTGAGGATTGAACTCAGATTCCCATATGCGCAGCAAGCACCTTACCAATTGAGCCATCTCCTCAGTCCTTGTCCTGTATTTCATACTCAGCTTCCATCACACTTTGTTATCCCAGAAAGAGATAGTTACAAGAGATCTGATGCTTGTTAGAAGTCTCAGGACACTTTTCTTCTCTAAGCAAAAATAAAATACTCATTGACAGGGAGAGGCTGTAGATGTTTCAGCCATCTAAGAATTTGTTTCCGTAAGTGCATTGAAAAATAAGATATTCCTAGGACTAAGAAATCCCATGTGCAGGCTCTGAGCGGGGAAACTTGTGGTAATCTAATTGCCGATAAGATAGAACTCACTGAGTTTTTCTTTAGGACAGACGATGAAAAGTTGTCCTTGGATTAGGACTTTTGGAGATAAGGCAGGTATGAAATGACTACTAAACACTCCTTGTATCTACACAGGGCTTCCAGATCTTCCTTCACGATGCTGTGGGCTCTTAACAACTGCCAAGTAGGCTTTCGTGCCTCCGCTCTTCCGTAGCATAACAGGTTATTAGATGCCTATGGTGTTCAAAGCGATGTTGTCTCCCGGAAGGATACGGAATCTTTCGTAACGAGTCTTTTTCTGTTCTACCAGTCAGCTCTCCATTAATGACATGGAGACTTATTATTAATTATAAAAGCTTGGCTTATAGCTTAGGCTTGTTTCTAACTAGCTCTTATAACTTATATTAACCTGTTTCTATTAATCTGTGTTCTATCACATGGTGTCATCTCTCTTCCATCTTGCACATCCTATTTTCTCTTCATGTCTCCAGGCATCCCTAAGTGTCTATATTCTTTCTCTTCTTTTCTCACCCTGGAAATCCTGCCTGTACTCTGCCTAGCTTTTGACTGTTCAGCCTTTTAGTACACCAGTAACAGCAATACATCTTCACATAGTGTACAAATATCCCACAATGATCCTTAGTCATTCCTAGCCCTGTTTGGACTTATCTGTATGGAATCTCTACAGCTGGGCATGGTGGTGCACACATGATTCCATCATTCGGAAGTCTGGGCCAGTAAGATTGCAAGTACTAGGCCAGCCCAGGCTACATGTGATACACACACCCCAAAATTGTAACAACAAAAATAGTTGCCTATTTTCAGAAGCAAAAAAGCATTTTGGTGTGTATGGGTGGGTTTGCAGTGAGCAGGATAGGGGCTGGAGTCTTTTAGTTAGCATTTACTTAATATTGATGAGAGTTTTTAACCTATGTATTAACTTTATAGGAGGATAATTATATTTAGCTTGGATTTAGTTATTATGAGGCTTTATATGGAAGAATGAGTTTGTACATAAAAGTACAAAGCTGAAAGTTTGTAGGACTCTTAGCAAAGTCCCATTCTGATGTTTCATGTGTAAATAAAAAGGCCGCACTGCTTCATCCCCTTTAGCTCCTCATCAAGGTACCCAGAAACTC
Organism: Ellobius talpinus; assembly: GCA_001685095.1. Lineage (NCBI taxonomy): Eukaryota > Metazoa > Chordata > Mammalia > Rodentia > Cricetidae > Ellobius > Ellobius talpinus. Next base: position 4,373 of record LOJH01048739.1, read on the forward strand.
AAAGGAACCTCGGGCTCAGCAAGGCAGCTCATGAACACTGTCAACTATACACAATGCCTGAGCTCCCTCCTTCCTGGAAAACATAGCTTTTACATCATTTCCTGGCATAAAAACTTGTAGCCAGGCATGGTGGTGCCTGCCTTCAAACCAAGCACTTGGGATAGGGGCAGGAGGAACAGGAGTTCAAGGCAATCCTTCACTACATAGCAAGTTTGAGGTCAGTCTGGGCTCCATGAGATCCAGTCTCAGAGAACCAAAACTGAACAAATTGGACTGGAATTTGTCCTCTTTTAAGCTCCTGTAGTCTCTACCCAAAGTCTGAAATGGGTTAATTTAAGTTAGAAGAGCAAGGTCGAGTATTCAGCCCATTACCGCTCTGTGTGATGGCTCCCTCTGTCTTTCATCTCCTCAAACTGAATACAGACATCCGGGAGCAAGAATGCATGTGAACATTTATTTTGACCTTAAGAAAGTCTTGTCACTAAAGAAGCAAACTATGAATAGATGCTGCTGCCTCACATCTGTGAGATCTTTAGTGTAAGAAGGATGCATCTTCATGGCTCAGTGGGGGAAAATGCCTGCCACACAAGCAAGAAGACCTCAGCTTACATCCCCAGTACCCATGTAAGGAACCAGGTGTTGCTGCACACACATCTGCAAGTGGTGTGTGTGGAAATGGAGGAATGAACACAGGCAGATTCCCATAGCTCCCGGGCCAGGCAGTCTAGCCAACCCATGTGCTTGTGTCAGTAAGAGACCCAGTCTCAGGGAGAAAAAGAGGAACGTGAGAGGACACTTTGAATGGGAATGGCCCCAGGGCCTCCTACATCTGAGTCCTGGTCAGCATTTGGCAGAACTGCTTGGGAAGGATTAGGGGATGTGGCCTTATGGGAGGAGGTGTATCACTGGAGGTTGGCTCTAAGGTCCTGTCATTCCTAGTAAGTGCTCTCTCTGCCTCATACCTTTGGACCAGAATGTAAGTTCACGACTGTCATAGACTGTAACTCCTCTAGAACTGTGAGCCCCACATTAAATGGTTTTTTATAAGTTGTCTTGGTCATGGTGACACCTAACAGCAAAAGAAAAATACCATGACAACCACCGGACAGCAGACATGAAAACAGTGAAAGTAAGATATGCAGAAGGGAAGAAAAGTAAAAAGCCCCAAGGCAAAAGGTAAATAAAAAGAAACAGGTTAAGTTAAAAGAGCTAGCCAGGAATGAGCCTGTGTAAGGTCGAGCATTCAAAACTAATAATAAGACTCCATGTCATGACTTGGGAGGTGGCTGGTGGAAATTATGATCAGGTAGATCTGCGACAGAGGCTGCATTTCAAGTGTTCTGAAGTTTTTCTGGGCTTACATCTGACGTATCCAGTGATGTTCTAGCAAGACATTTTTGGAGAAACAAAACAAAAAACTTGTATTTGTGGCATTTGCTAATTCAGTGGCTGTTTTCAAACCACCACAGTAAGATCATAGAATGCTAAGTTAGAAAAAGGAGTGTAATTGACTAATGCGAGTTGACCGTACATTACCGAGTCTCACTGCAGCTAAACGTTAGATCTGGCTCTCCAATACATTGCATGTCATTTATCTTGTCTGCTTATAGCACTAGACCTTTGAAGGAGAAGTGTGCTTATTGTTCAAAGCCTTTAAAAGTAAACTTTTCGTGCTTGCCTTGTGTGCTCACATATACTAAAAGTAAACTTTTCCAAATAATCCCTCTTAGAAGTTGTACTCATAGAAACAGTAAAACTGAGAATGGATCTGGTCCTGATCCTGCAGGAAGTGAGAAGTATTTGTAGATAGATTACGCAAAGTAGATTTGTGTAATATGTTGCACTGTGTTAGCCAGGCATGGTGACTCACACCTAACAATCCAGGCCCTTGGAACCTGAGGTAGGAAGAACACACTACAGGTCAGCCTGGACTACAGAGTCAAAAAAGACCATGTAAAAAAATAAAACACCGTTTACCTGAAATCAGCATCTTTCTAAGTGTTGATAAACCTTCACATCTGAATTTTTTTTTCTATTTGGTGTTCTTATGGGCTTTAGTGCCAGGGTGCTGGCATCCATACTTTACAGGCTTCTGTCCACAGGGAAGGCATCCCTGCTTGGGGAATCATTGGGCAGCCACCCAGACCCTGATTTTTGCCAGGTGGGGTGGAACTCACAGCCAACCCGAGCAGTGATCTTTGAAGACTGTGCTGTCCCTGTGGCCAACAGAATTGGGAGCGAGGGGCAGGGCTTTCTCATCGCCATGAAAGGACTGAACGGCGGAAGGATCAATGTTGGTAAGGCCAGAAAGGAGTTGGGGAAGGAAGGCACGGGCTGAGGCTAGCACTGTTGTTCAGGCCCAGATGATGTCCTTACTCCTCCCCTCCAGCATCCTGCTCTCTTGGGGCTGCTCATGCTTCAATTATCCTTACCCAAGAGCACCTCAAGGTCCGGAAGCAGTTTGGAGTACCTCTAGCCAGAAACCAGGTAAGACAGCTAGATTCTGCATTCGTACTCTGTTGAGATCTTCCCTTGGGCCCCCATTCTTGGCGGAATTGGGTGGGATTGATATCCCATGAATAACTTTACCCTGTCTTAATCAGAATATATGTTGTACATTTACCTGTGCCTTTTTTTCAAGAGGCAGTAATACCAAGGTAAACAACGCAGGCGTCTCTAGAAGTGGCAAGAGACTTTGATGTGCGTAGAAAAGGCACCTAATTTGAGATATCTATGCTTATGTATGTGTAGGGGGTGGGTGTATGGATGTGTGCCTGCATGCAATTGTATGCATGCCATAGTGTGGATGTAGAGGTCAGGGGATAAGTTTCAGGTGTTGGTTCTCTCCTGCCACCCATGGGATCATCTTGGAGTAGAACTCAGATTGTTACATCAGTGAATGTATATGGACCTCTACTTGCTGAGCCAGCTTGCCAGCTCAAGCTGTCTTATCAGTGGTTCTAGATTAGATCCCAGATGACCCGTCTAAACCCATGTGGCCTTTTTGATTCATCCTCTGTTGTGGCTGCAGTACCTGCAATTCCAGTTAGCAGACATGGCCACCAGGCTGGTTGCCTCTCGGGTGATGATCCGCATGGCAGCAGTGGCTTTGCAGGAGGAACGGGAAGACGCAGTGGTCCTGTGCTCCATGGCCAAGCTCTTTGCTACAGAGGAATGCTTTACTGTAAGTGACAAGTCTTCTGGCCTTTCTGACAGAGACAGGAAGAGCTGCTCTGCTTAGGGACTTTGAGAGGAATGAGTCATCTATAGAACCCTAGCCTCCTGAGGCACTGAAGGAATCACTTTGGGGCTTAAGGATACAAATGAATTTGTGAACGACCTGCAGTGGAGCTCTCCCTGCTGCCCATGTGGCCTTCTCCATGACATTAACACATCAGTAAGATTCTGCTTTTGGGTATGTTCTTGGTAAGGCATGGAGCTATTTCCACACTGAGACTATATTGTCACTAGGTGGCGCCTGAACTTCCTATAATCAGTCAAGGGGGTTGTAGGCAGCTTTGCCTCCAGAACAGCCTGAAGAAGAAAGGCAGATGTTTGTGCCTTGTTTGACTGGTTCAGTAGGAGGATGGCCTTCATGTCTGACCATTTAGTATCTGGAGCTCCTCTTGGGCCCTGTTCATTCTCTCATCCATTTATAGCAGACTGCCAGACTCAGGTTCGGAGTGGGGAGGGGAGCCCAGTACTACACAGGCTTCCTGGGACCAAAGACATCTATTCTCTGTCTCCCAGCAGATCTGCAACCAGGCTGTGCAGATGCATGGGGGCTACGGCTACCTGAAGGATTATGCTGTTCAACAGTATATGCGGGACTCCAGGGTCCACCAAATCCTAGAAGGTAAAACTTTGCAGAGTTATTCTCCTGCTACGCTTTCCCCAACCTGTCTCAGTACTTCTGAGCTGGGATCCTGCCAGGCCCTCTGTCTTTTTCTTAATTCTTCCTTTCCTCAGCCCTCCTCTGAAATTTGTCTGCTGCTACATCAGAAAACACTCTAAGCTGGGAGCCAGGAGATTCTGCTTTATGCTCATGAGTAAAGCTGCACTCCACTTCTTTTTGTAGATTTCAAAGAAGGTTCAAACCAAGCTAGTATGTGAGCAGTCTTGGAAAGTGCACTGGTGATTATTTTGTACTGTTGTAAAAGACTTGGACCTCAGGGATCCTGAATTTCCAAACAGTAGTTTGGCAGCCACATTATCTAAATGTTATCCATGTCAGTATCACTAGTAGTGTTTAGTAAAGTTACCAGCATGTGGCTTTTATCTTCAGACATTGGTTGGGCAACTGTGTGAGCTATTAATCAGGCACAGAGTGTGCCTTCCACTCAGTATCAGTGCGTACGCCCGGAAGTAGCATCGCTCTGTCCCCGGCTAGTGTAGGCAGCCAGAGCTGTTACAGGATTGTGGACGCGTGGGATGGAGGCTTCTCTTGTGCTTCTTGGTGAAACAGTGTAGGGGTACTTTATTGGGGTCACAGAAGTCTGTAAAGATTTGCTTCCCTGCCTTCAAAGGGTTCATGTCGTAGCTGAGTGGGCACCATAATCTTCTGGAGGACTTATAAGTAGGCTGCTGAGTCCCACCCTCAAGAGTTTCTGCTCCACTGAGCCAAGTGAAGGCTGGGGTCACTGGTGTGGAAACAGACTTGAGCCTCACTGTCCCTGTCTGAGTTCTGATCCTACAGACTGCTTCTATCTGAACTTGAGCTCTAACCTTGATTTGCCTCAGGCCCTTACACTGAAATTAAACTTCCGGAGTTGTTTTTTGAGGGAAAATGTCACTCTTTTGCGAGGAAGTTTGGATTTGGCTTTCTTTGAGATTGTGTGATTATTGGTTCTGCAAGGGCTTTACTTTGTATTTTGTTTATCCTGAAGGCCACTATCAAACATAAAGTGAGCTATTAATTCCCCCCTTCAAGGTAAATGTTTTATCTTATGCTTTAGTTTTCCGGTTACAAAAGATGTGTATTGTTGAGCCTATAAAATATACAAAAAGTAAAAGAAAAGATGACTCCTGTTTCTACACCTAGGAGATATTTATATTTTGTTGTTAAATTCTTTGAACTTTTTTCTATCCTTTTGCAAGTATGATTAAATTTTAAAAATTAAACTTATACTTTTTTCTTTACTTGTTTAATACAATCATTTTTTGTCATTAGGAGAGGTGTTTTAAAATGTCAATATTATACCACTGAGCCATCAAGATGGCTCATAGGTAAAGGTACCTACTGTCAAACCTGAAGGCCTGAATTTGATCCCCAGGAGCCACATGGTGAAAGGAGCAAAGCAGTCATGCACATTGTCAACCTTCACATACACACCATGGCATGGCACACTCACACACATACACACACTTGCACATACGATAAATACATGTAATTAAAAAAAATCACTGGGTATGGTGTTGTATACCTGTAATTCTAACACTGGTGAGGACAGGAAGGTCAGGAGTTGAAGGTCATCCTCAACTATACATCTGGTTCTAGGACAGCCTGCACTACATTAGACCCAGTCTCAAACCAAACAATAGCAAATGTAAATACTGTTTCTTACACTGTCATTGTTTGGTAATTGCAAAAGAAGCAACAATTACAGTTTAAATACATGACTACCCTCTTCCTACTGAATCCTTCATTGTTCCTCTTGCAGGTAGCAATGAAGTAATGAGGATACTGATCTCTCGAAGCCTGCTTCAGGACTAGCTCCCAAACTGGGGACTCTAGCGTGGAGTTCATGTGCAGCCACAATCAGTGTTGCATGCTCATACAGGCTGTTCAGTTGCTAACGGATCCTGCCGTACATTGAAGGGGCGTGCTCGTCTGTTAGAGGAACACTCAGCAGCAATGAGATAGGAACAGGGTTCTCAGTAGAGCTGGAAGGGCCCTGAGGAGCCATACCAGAAGATCTGCCACCCTGCTTTCCTCGTTCTGGAAAGAAGCATCAGATCTACGTGATGTACGTTTTATTAATTCTTGACCTAGGGTTCTGGGTACTTCAATGAAGCGTTTCCTGATTGCAGAGGCAGTGTGGGAGGCAAGAGCAGCCGATAGCCTGTCTCTTTCTGTTTTCTGTTCTGCACCTGACGGTGTCTCAGGACAGCAATCCTGAACTCAGATCATGATGAAGTGAATTATCTGGGAACCTACTGCTAAGCTATGAATTGGAGTACACCTTTACTCCTGCTACTATAATAAATGTCAAGGGCTAAGGTTATTTGGAACATTTGGATTTTTATATGGGCTTTTATTTCCTCTTTTGGGGCTGCTTATCTTTTTAAATACTTTTATTAATACCTTGGTAAATAAAATCTACCTCTTTTCTCTGTCCTTCAACTATAAATTAAAACTATACTTGATTCAGTATATATTTGATTCAATATTCCATTGGATTTGGGGATAATTATATATTTTATTCAATATTTTATTGGATTTTGGAATGATTAGGAATCTCTCCTAAGGCAGTTTGTCTTTTAAAAAGTACATCTTTTAATTAATAATTTTGCAAACAGCATTATTCATCCTATATGGAAGTCTAAGTATAGACATTTGCTTTTCTGAAGGCTTACTCTCTGAACTTGTCTTGTACATGGGGATCAAGGTGCGATTCAAAGTTGAAAATGAGATTCTGCTGTTCACAGTTGGACTTAACAGGAGCTGGATGTAATGCTTGGGCAGAGTGTCTGTACGGGTGGAATAGCCTGGGAAGAAGGCAGAAAGAGGTTCACAGAGAAGGTAAAAATCCAGATTAAGCTTCTACGAAGATGGTTAATGTTTAAAGGGAGGCTGCTCTACAGAAGCAGCCAGGAGAGGGCGTATAAGACTTGTGTGGGCAGTGCTGTGTTTGTGTTCATCATGGTTGGGATTGGCATGAAACAGAAAATATGTTTAAGTGCGGATAGAAAGATGGATAAAGATGGGTAGGGGTTTATTTATTTGTGTGTAGGTATGTGTATGATGTTCATGTGCGAGTACCACTTTGTGTGTGTGAAGCAACAACTTTTAGGAATCCATTTCCTTCCACCATGGGGCTCCAAGAATCAAACAGATCATCAGGCTTGTACAGAAAGTACTTTTACCCACTGAACGATTTCACTGGCTCCAAATTTATCCATTCTTAAGACTATTCAGAATTGTCAAAGTGTGGGAGTCTCTTAGCCCATGCTTAGAAACAGAGGGAAATGCAGGTGAAAGCCGTTGTAGAACAGTCTGGGAATGTCCGCTGTGGAACCTTGTTATTCTAGAGACCTTGTTATTAACCTGTCTGTTTGCTGGCATTGCTGAAGTTCCTGTTCCTCCTCAAAGCAGTGACAATGCTATCCATATTGATGCCTTTGAAGTTACAGTTATTGAAAAGTACGTGCCACGGAACTGAAATGATGGCACAGCAGTTAAAAAACACTTGCTGCTCTTCCAGGGGACCCAAGTTTGATTCCCAGTACCCACATCAGGCATCTAACAACTGCCTGTAACTACAGCTTCAATAACTCTGGCCTCTATAGGCACCAGGACTCATGTGTACACCCTCACACAGCCACACATGAAATACACATAGTAAAAAGTATTAAAAAGTAATAAAAATACAAACTGAGTGGGATGGTTTATTCCTGTAATCCCAGCACTCAGAAGGCCAAAGCAGGAGGATTGCTATGAGATCCAGGGCAGCCTGGGCTACATACAGAATGAGTGACCCTATTGTGAGCTGGCAATGTAGCCCACTTAACTAGTGTGGGGGAGCTCCTACACTTCTACCTCTAGCACTGAAATAAAGTTTTTCCTGTCATCTTCAGATATGACTAAGAGATTTCATATTCCTAATGACCTGGCAAGCATGTTCAATGAACTTTCAACTAATTCCCATCATTGTTCTGCATTATAAGTAAAAACAAAAATACCATAGCAATATTCACTGTTCTTTGAGAGACACCTGTGGTAAGTCCAGGTATATAGTAAGACATTCATATTTGGAGTGAAGGAAAATACATCACTGAAGGAATTGAGATGATGCTGTGGGCTAAATTGTGTTCCCCAAAAAATAGTTCTGGACATCTTAGCATGTCATTAATTTGGTAGATATAATTAGTTAAAATGAGGTGATAAATCTATTGTAGGATGGACCTATGAAACAGTAGAACTACTAAGAGTCATGTGGAGACTCAGGCCCAAGGACATCGCTGAAGGTAGATGACCAATTATTGCCAACTGTCACAGGAAGCCAGGACAGGTGCATGGAATAGATTGTCCCTCACAGCCCTCAGAAATAAACAAAAAATAAACTTGTGACATTCTGATCTAGAACTCTTAAGAAAATGTTTGCTGGCTAAGCGTCCCACCCCCAACCTGTGATATTTTGTTGTGGTCCCTGAACTGAGTCATGTGATCAGCCTCATTGAAATCTTGTGCAGCAGTGTGGTGGTGTGCTTCCACAAAGAGCAGAGTGGGGCTGAGGCCATAGCTCAGTGGTACGGTATCTGCCTAGTATGCCATTTGTTCCACAACAAAAATAATACATCCCAGTATATCTCCTGAAGCACGATTAATAAAAACTTAAGCAAAGAAAGCCAGCCTACAAACCACAATCCCAGAGAACTTAGACAACAA
>LOJH01048741.1:0-12979 GCA_001685095.1 Ellobius talpinus
AGACAGGGTTTCTCTGTTTAGCAGCCCTAACTGTCTTGGAACTAGCTCTGTAGACAAGGCTGGCCTTGAACTCACAGAAATCCTTCTGCCTCTGCCTCCCAGCGCTGGGATTAAAGGCGTGCCTCCGCAGCCTCCACCACCTGCTCTCTTATTTCTTTGTGGAAGAGTCCCCATGTTTGCCTTGTAGACTGCTGTTTGGCTTATTTTATTCCTTAAGTTCCTGTTTGGTTTTCTATAAAGTGTGAGTTTAGAGGACCTAGTGGCTACAGGGAGCCTTGTGTGTGTTTGTAACATTGGATTAAAGTGTGCGTTCATATTGCCTACCTTCCCCCCCCCTTTAGGTAGGGTCTCAATGCTTCTAACTTACTGTGTGGTAGAGGGTGTCTTGCCTCTTTCTCCTGACTTCTGGGATTATGGGTTTGTTCTACCACCACTCACTACACTCCAAATCCTCCTGTCTCTGCCTTCACTTGCTAGGATTATAAAAAGCACGAGTTACTACACCTACCTCATATTTTAAAGATATTTAGAAATAAATTTAAATAATTTATTTTTTTCTGCTCAGGAGCACCGTAAGTGTACATATGAAGTACAAATGTGTATGTATTCAAATGTGTATGTATCCATCAAATACGTATGTATACACATTTCAAATATGTATGTAATCTTAATTACTTTATGCTTTGTATAGCATGAACATAATTTTACTGTCATACTAAAAAGGACTTGTAGATGACCTTTTCCTTTCAGCCTAGCTGGTGGCTGGAATGAGAAGGAACAAGTGGTCAGCCTGACCCCTGGGCTGCTGAGGTCTTTTTGTTCTCATCTCAGTGAGTGCCTGGGCGGGGCTGGAGGAGGCACACATTTTAAAAAGGCAGCACTGGGGGGAGGGAGTTGGTTGTTGATTAAGAAATCAGCCTCCACCTCCCAGAACACCCACTGTGACTATTTGCAATGTTGGAATCTCAGCAAAAATACCACTTGTATTCTGAGTTCTTTTGTTTCAACAACATAGCTCCCGCAAAAAAAGAAAGTTTCTTACAATTGAAGAGAACAGAGGCTGTGTTGAGGCCAAGTTTGCCTTTTAAGACTAGATGCACTTTGTTTTAATCTCTTCCTTCTCAAGTGAAAAAAAGACAGAGAGAAACTGGTGTTTCTAGGCACAGCTTCAGTGATAATGTTTCTTTCTAAGTAAGGGCTTTTGAATCCTGCTTATTTCTTTAATGCTGTCGCCAGGGCATCTGGGAAGCACAATGGATAGGACAGTTTCATAGCCATCAGTGTCTGGAATCCTTGGAGGGTTGGTCCGGACACTGCCACCTTCCTCTTCAGTGGCTGTTGACATTGCCTATGTGAAGCTGTATGGATTTGCCTGTAACCTCTTGTGTCATTTAACCCTTCTGGCTATCAGCTGTAATATCCAGCACAAATGTAAATGCTGTGCAGATAGCTGTTAAGGGAATACGGACAAGGAAGGGTGTTTGTACACGTTCAGTCCAGATGCAAGTTTTTCTAACCAAAGTGTTGGCCTGTAGCTGGTTGAATCTGTAGATATGGAACCTTTGGATAGGGAGGACTAACTTTGTATTCCATTCATGATGGTGGCAGAGTGCCTGGACTGAGGTGTATGCTACACTCCTTGCAGACTGACCATTGCCTCTGTCTCTGCATCTGTGATAGGAAGGCTGCCCAATGGGTACCTCTCAATCATTTTGAGGATTAAAAGAACATAATACAAGTGAAAAGACATTCATAGGTGACATACATTTGTACATTGCATCTGATTAGAGTCTAGAATGCAATATGTAAAGAACTGTTAGACATCAATAGCCAGAATGCATCACAGTTGGAAAGTGGGCAAGGGAATAGCTGTTCTCTAAGGAAGATATGCAACTGGCCAGTTAGCCCTAGAAAAGATGATCAGTATCATTAGGGAAATTCAAATCAAAACCACGGTGATTACAGTTTGTACCTACTCAGATGGATATTTTTATGAATGCTACAAAATCCTCGGCGGGCCCGCAGAGCAGCTAGTCCCAGGCAGAGATGGCTGCCGGACCTGCAAGATGCCCTGCGGGCTGGTCCCAGCGAGGCAAGCGGCTGGGCAGGCTGGTCTCGCCATGCAGGCGGGTGTGAGCAGGCGGCGGGTAGAAGGAAGGCACATGAGCAGACACATTGTACAGAATAGAATTGTATATTTATTACTTAGAGGAGAGAGAGAGTATGGGGGAAGAAGAAGAGAAGAAGAGGAGAGAGACAGAGAAGGGCCCGAGAGAGACATGCGCGCGTGCGTCGAGAGAGAACAGAGAGAGATCCAAGATGTGGGGGGAGGGCAGGGGTCGCTGGGAGTGGGCATGGCTTGTCTCTTAAAGAGACGAAAACCATAACAGATATGATTTAAAAAGCAAACAAAAATGGCAGAGAGCAAAAGTAGACAAGGCTAAAGCTTACCCTGCTGGTGGAAATACAGGATGCTCTAGTTTTGCTTCAGTTCCTCAGAGAATGAGGTGTTGAGTTACCATATAATGCCACGATTTCCCTCTCAGTTATACACCCAAAGGAAAAGAAAGCCTAAGTCACTGAGAAACTTATACATAGATGCCCAAAACAACTCCCCACCATGACCAGCAGAGAATCAAGTAAAATTAGACTACTGACTGATAAATGAATCAATAAATTATGGGATATAGTTTTGTCACAATAAGAAAGGAAGCCCTGATGAGGGCTATGGCATGCATGGTTCTTGAAAACTTCTTCCTGGGTCAAGAAGCCAGTAAAACTGGCCATGCATCATCTAATTCTATTGGATGAGATGTCTATAGTAGGTAAGTCCAGAGGAGCAGAAAGGAGATTAGTGGATCGTGGCCCTAGGGGGTAGAAGCTCATGGGTACAAGGTTTTCTTGAGGGATAATGAAACATGTCTGACATGAGTGGTAATTTTTGTACAACTTTGTGAATGCTCAGAAACCTACTGAACTGTGCCTTTTAGATGGATGGATTTTGCAGCATGTGAATTTTTTTCTTGGTCGACACAGGAAGTGATACCATGGCCATGCTAAGCACCGTATCCATTAGCTGATTCCACTTCAAAGCCTGTCATTTGTTTCTTAAAAAGATAATAGCTTCTAATGTGTTTCTGTGGCTGCCATTTGCTGGTTTTCTTCAAATTACACAAATACGAGCAATTTAACACTTTTGAGCATTTTCTAGGTCTGCCTTTATGAGCGAGTCCCACTGAGAGAGAATGCTGCTGAATTATCCTGGGTTGATGCTCCCCCCTCCCCCACCCACTTGCTCACCCTGCATATTCTTACTATAAGAGAAAGTACTTCTTAGCAGGTCATATGCCATTTATAGATTTTTCTCCTTTTGCTCTCTTGGATTTGACTGATCAGATGGGACACTTAACTCTTGTGATGGAGAAGAAGGAAAACAAAAACAAAACAAGGTTGGGACAGTTCATGGATTTATCAGTCTTCATGGAAATTATGTTTTCAGTTGAACAAGGAGCTTCCCCTTTGGGAAAGGGGTTATAGTGTGAGACTTGGCGCAGTATGGTGTACTAATAATCAATCCTGAGGTCTCCATAAAATTCAGGTCAGACATCAAGTCTTGGTTGTCTACATTCGTGGCTGTACTATTTGCTAAAAGTGTTGATGTGTTTTGAACCCTGTGGTTCTGTCTGAACTATTAACAGATGCGACTTGGGGGCATTTCATGATATTAAGTATTAAGAAATGTCTTTGCACATATAAAGTATAGTGTTAATAAATCATTGTCGGTAAATATGTGGGGAAATGTACTACAGTGTGCTGTAGATTCAAATTAATCGTGGCCATAACCTCCACTTGGGGGTTTCCTTCTTTAGGCTTAAAGGGTATTCTAGCTTCATTATAACAGTACCAAGATTACATCACAGTTTCCTGGTAACTAGGTATCATGGTGACCTGTCTGAGGGCTTGTTTGGGTATGTGACCTTGCTTGTCTTTAATTTCTGTGTATTTGCACAATCCATTGCTTTGCCTGACCACTGATTCTTCCTATTTCCCTTTGATCTTTGATAGAGCTGTGACTAGGAATCTGTGTGTCTCAGTAGGGGACCATCCGGTGGCTGGGTCAGGTTGTCCATGTCAGGTGATGCTTGGGTGTGATTTGCTGGGGGGAAGAGAAGACAGCAGCAAGGACCCGAAGCAAGGTGCCATGCTTCCTTGCTCTTCCTCTGTGTCTGGTGGCTGCCTGGGGGTACCTCTCTTCTGGTTATCACACAGGCTAATCTCTCAAAATCACCACCTTTGGCCTAACAGTTTGATATCATGCTTTCTCCAGGTTAGTTGGCTGTAGCTTTTGGGGGGGGTTTAGAGAAACCTTAATAGGGAAATTAATATCCAAATTGTGTTTACTTATATGCGACCTACAAATAATTATTGTTTTGATATCCAGTGTCACTCTGCCTTCAGAGTGATGATTGTATCCAAAACATAGCATTTGTTTTCTTTGTAGCATTCAGAATTAAGAGGTTTCAGAGAGACACTGCTGATGCAGACATGGAAAGTTTATGTGCAGATTGCTGCTGTCACTTGCTGTGGTTCAATTCTTTTTACCAAGGTTTCACTTTTAGCCGTGTCTGGTTCCACATTGGAGTAGTAGCAGGACTGGGGAGATGAAAGCAGGAAAATTAGGAGCTCATGGCCATCAGATGCCTTTCAAGCTTGAGCCACTCTGGGCTTCTGGAGACCCTGTCTCAAAAAATCCCAAATAATAAAGAAATTTATTCTTCTGAGGAATTTACCAAAGTAAAAGTGAACTTGGCTTGTAAACTTAAGGACACACACGCATGCACGTATGCACGTTTACACACACACACACACATATAATTTAAGCTGAGTGTGGTATGCTTGAAGCTCTTGGATCTTGGTGTCTGTGGTCTGGGAAGATGAAAATGTGGGTGGTTTCTGCGACTTTCCATGGTGGGATCTATGCACAGTTTCTCTTCTGGGTAGTTCTGTTTCTTTGGTGCTTGTGGGGGGCTACTGCCTGTGTGTGGCCCCATGACCCACAGCATCTATCCCCAAAGCCAGTCATCTCTGGTTATAGGCAGGCATAATTGTTCCTGGAAGCTGGGGAGATGGGGCAGCACTGCCTAGTGCTGTGTTTTGGCTTGCCCTTATTAGTATTTCTTGATTCTCCCACTAACCAGTCTCCGATTTCTTCATCACAGAATAATCTTGCTCTGAATCAGGATCCTCCCTGCGTTTATAAACACCAGGCTTTGGAATGGCAAATGATGATTCATCAAAACTCTGAAAGCTAGAATAAAATGTTCTTATTTAGATCAATCAGGGGTCCATGTCCTTTTCTAATGGGCTTTTGAACTGCTTTTCTGGCCTGCCGTTAGGGACTATTTTTATACCTGATTTTCTTGCTTTGAACATTGCTAGGAGTCAGATATTTATCTTTGTCAATAATGAAAAAGGACCGAGTAGATGGAACGAGAAAGAAAGTCAGCAGGTCATCTTGATGTTGATGGCTTAAAATATTTGGAGAAGTATGAAAAGGTAAATATGGATAATGGATTCATGCTCTTTATTGAAGCGTACATATTAGCAGTTGGTAAACGTAGTTCATTTACACTTACTGAGCACACTAAAAAAGCTCCTTCCATAAGTTTTGATTGACAAACTGAATCAGGAATTACCACTATTAAGGTGTTCAACTTGGACATTTCTTGGCCTCATAGACTCATTTTAATCAATGTTATCAACCTAAGGTAAGTATCAGAGTACAAGAGAAACAAGAACAACAAGAACAGGATGGAGTCTAGAATCGGCTTTGAGGAAAGGCTTTGAGGAATGACATCTGAAATCTTGATTAAAATGTCCAGAGAGGATAAGCATGAGGCAGAGCAATGGGAGAAGATCTCTGGGGCAGAAAAGACTCAGTCCCTCTGGGTGGCAGAAAGACCAGGGCCTGGACCACACAGAGAGGAAGGGCTCAATTGATGCATAGCCTTGTAAATTGTGTTAATTTCCTTGTTGTAAATTTCACTGTCCAGCCAGCTGCTCACTAGAAAGCCAATCTGAGAGGAATAAGAGTAGACTTTAGGAAACAGTAATAGAAGGTTGTTGGCTTTAGGATGGGAGCGAGAAATAGCAATAGCTTGAGACAATGGATGTCTTAGTTTTGTCCCCTATTGCTGTGATAAGATGAGCATTCCCCCCACCCCAGCCCATGAAAGCCAGAACACAGAGGACAGAATTAAAGTATGCTTACACTCAGCTCACCTTGTGTGCTTTTATACAGTTCAAGGTTCCAGACTAGGGAATGGTGCCACCCACTGTGGATCCTCTGATATCAGTTAATATGATCAAGATAATCCCCTACAGACAAGCCCACAGGCTTACTGAGCTCCACAGCCTTGCCTTGACCCTGTCTTTCCAGGTGATCCTAGATTGTGTCAAGCTGACAATTAGAACTAAGCATTATAGGGGGTGAAAGAGGAGATGTGCATTGATTTACTGTGCTGAGGGCTAGGGATATTAGATTGTGATATTAGACGGAAGCCCTGTCCAGGATCCAGGTCCAGGCATGAAGAACTGAACGAGTGAAGGTAGAAAGGTGGATTTGAGATAATGCCCATTTTGTTAATGTTGCTACAAGTCTATGCTCTATTTCAGTGGCAATGTCAGGAAGCTGCTTGGTCTGTAGGGATAAAGGAATTTACCTTCGACTCTCTAAAGACTTCAATTTGTATAAAATAAAGCAATAACAGACAGATCAACAGAACACATGCACCAATACATTACCTGCACGTGCATGTGACAGCAAAATATAAGATGGGAAGGGAGCCCCGAGTGTCCAGGAACCATTAAGGGGAGTAGTGGTGGGGACGCACTGTCTTCCTGTGTAGAGGTGGCTCAGCAACTCCCTGTCAAACAGGGGACAGGGTGTGCTAAAATCTCTAGAAGGTGGACATGGACCTGGCCTTCAGCTTCCTGGCCTGTGGTAGGGGTCATCTCCGGCTGATGGACGTCTACAGAGAGGGTTCACAACTGTTAAATTCAGGAACTGTTTCTGTCTCATAAAGAGAGTACAAGCAAAGCTCCAGAGCTTTAGGGAAGAAAGCAGGTGAAATATCACAGACCAAAGCAAGGCTGGGTAGGCTTGGGTTCTTTTCTAATTCAAAGCAGCCATCATCACAAAGCACCCTATGTTGGTACCATTTTTCTCAGCCTAACAAATCCTTGGGCTGCAAAGCAACTTATCTTAAAATTAAATAGCAATTCTGTATTAGTATTCCATTACAGCTAAACAATTTACTCCTGGATTTATGGGCTTAAATCAAGTATCTGAGTCTAGAGAGATGGCTCAGTGGCTAAGAACACCGTGCTCTTCCAGAGGCCCAGGTTTGATTTCCAACACCCACATGGCGCTTCACAGCCGTTCTTAACTCCAGTTCCAGAGGATCAACTGTCCTCTCCTGGCACGCATGGATACTGTATACCCATGGCATACAAACATCCATGCAGGCAAAATATCTTTATACATAAAATAAAAATAAAAATAAAATATTTTTAAAATACAACAAAAAAATCTTCACAAATATCTGTAATGTCATGAAGGTTTCTGTTCCGGATTTAGACAGTGGCATATGCAGGTCCTTCTGTCCCAGGATCCCAGGATCTCAGGAGGCTGCATGCAGCTTGTTGGCTAGGGTTGATATCATCCCAAGGCTCTACTGAGTTTGGAACATCTGCTCCCAAGATGGGTTGTGAACGAGGCTTCTGCAAGAAGGGTCTTGTAAACTTGAGAGGCCACAGTTTTGCCATTTCTATCCTTTTGAGGGACAGCTACTCAGTCTTCACAGTGTGGTTGCTGGCTTCTTCTAGAGCAAGCACAAGTAGAAACCTGCAGGTGTCTTTGGCAAGCCCCACGCTGTCCCCACAGCTACCATATTGTCTTTGTCAAGTGTGAGTCACCTAGTCTACCCCCACCCATATGTGAGGAATGAAGCTCACTGCCCACATAATGACCACCAGCCACCTGGGGACATATCTTAGAGCCCCCACACATGATTTTGTAATTTATAGACAGAGGTTTGACTAGAGAGTGGAACACTGACAGTTCACATACAGATTCTGTGCAAGTGTGCAAGTGAGAAACCACAAGAGAAAGAAGCCCATAACGACAGGATTTTTGAAGAGGAAGCTGAATCTAGAGAGACGAGAGGGTTCTTTCTCAGGCAGGAAGCTGTTGATTGTGTAGAAGCCTACTATGTGTCTATTTGGCTGTCATTTTAAGGAATTTGTTGTAAAGGTGTGGTGACGAATGGCTTTAGTCAGTGGATGAGACCTGGAAGTAGGGAGATTGTGAGTTCCAGCCCACCCTCGGATGCAGCATGAAGCCTTGTTTCAGACAACAATAACAACACAAATTTTGTCTTTCAATGAATCAATAAATGAACACGTATGTCCAAAAATGTATAATAAATATACATTTATTATAAAGATGATTATAAAATTAAATAATTGAGAGAAGCATTAAAAGTGTATAATAGTCTGGGTCATGGGCTTCTTCTCTCTAAAGTGGGTTTTCACTTCCACAGAATCTATGTGTGAGTTCCCAGTGTTCAGCCGTCTCATGCCTGTCAACTCAGACCTAAGGAAGGAATACCCATGAGTTTGAGGCCACCCTGGACTACATAGCCAGTTCCAGTGTAACTTGGACTACAGAGAAAGAATCCATCTCGAAAATAAAACAAAACCCCAAAACACAAGGCTGCACACATGCACACACACAGACACACACGAGAAATAGCTAGTAGGAGTAAATACATTAATTTCCAGGCAACAAAATACGAATGGTGCTTTAAAAATGATATTATTAAAGAACATATTTATAATGAAAAGCTTGTTCATAATGTTTTTTGAAGTAAAGGTTATATTTACTATCTATCTTCATTTTGTTAAAAAGAAATAGGCAAAAATGTCCGGAAAGCTATGCAAATGCATTAATATTGATTTCTTCTTACAGGGGAGAGAAAACAGTTTGCATTTTCATTTGTTTGGGTAAATCTTCATAAATACGGCTAGCTGTGTAATACATTTTCAGATAGTTTTGGAAATCCAAATGAAATGATAATACTAATCTTTAAAATTTGATTGAGGAAGTATGCAGCACGAAGTTTGGCTCTGGATTGAATTGCTCAGCCAGCTGATGCGTCCGTTAGCTTTGCTGTTTCATAGGAAGCAGCTCCGCTACTTCTCAGGACAGCTTGTTTAACTGCACCCAGACTGAGAAGAAGTGATCGCCGCTGCGGTTTCCCTAGAACTGTGTTGATGTTCTCATGTCCTAGTGAGGGCAGAGCAGTTGGGTAGCTGTACGTATGGGAGCATCGTGCAGGATGAAGGCTGTCCTGCCGTTTGGCCTAGGACGACAAGTGCCCTCATCACTTGGGGTAACAAGGTGGCAGCTCATGGGGCCTTGAGAACACAGTGGTTGGCCTTCTCAATGACCAGATTCCCACATATCTGCTTAACTGCTTCCCACCTAGCTTAAGCCTGGACTTTTATTTGAAGAAAATTCTTCATGGAAAACTGACGTTCACTGCATTTGGGAATCTGCAGTACCTTGTCCTTCAGCAGATGGTGACAGATTTTCTTATACTTAACCCTTATGCGTATGCAGAATAGATTAGCACTTATTCTCAGCCATTGTTGGGGGGGATACCCTTTTCTTTCCCTTGTACATAGGAGGAAAATCAGAGCAGATAGGTTTAAAACATGCAGCTCTGTTCAGCTTTTTGACATGGTGACATTTGACATTTGTCATCTACAAAGTTCATGCTTGAGAAGTACACACACACACACACACTCACTCATACACTGAAAAAGAAAAAAAACTCGTCATGTTATAAGTAGTTTTCAGTTTTGGGTGTGGCCCCAAAGTGGACATGCCCGCAGGCTATCAAAACAGTTTGTGCAGCTGGAGAAATGAAGCAGCTCTTGCAGAGGAGCTGCGTTCTGTTCCCAGCACCCAGGTAGTGGCTGACAGTCATCTCTAACTCCAGCCCCAAGGGATCTGATGGCTTTTTCTGATCCGATCCCTTGCACGTGGTTCACATACATACAGACAAAACATTCATGTGCCTAAAATAAACCTAAAAAAATTAAGAACGAACAAGCACACATTCCCTGGACTTGGAGAGATAGCTCAGTGGCTAAGAACACTTGCTTTGAAGTCATGACGACTGAAATTCATATCCCAGCACCCATGCACATCTGTGATTGTAACTTAAGTAGCTCTCTTCTGGCTTCCATGTACATACAGGTGCATACTCACCTATATATACATGTGTGCCTATACTCATATAGAAGTATACAAACATACAACCATACACACAAATAAATGGATCAAAACAAGTCCTTAAAAATCCCAGTTCCTAAAGTAGTTAGGAAAATAGGTTCTTTTTTAAAAGATAGTCAGGGTGAAATAAGAACATGTATGAAGTGAACACGCCAGAGATGGGCATGCACACGTGCTTACTAAGTGTTAGTTTTAGTATGAGAAGACATGATTGGTGGATTGAACCTCTGAATTTCTGGTCAGTCATTTCATCTTATTATCTCAATTTTTGTCTTTTGGATATGTCTTCAATCAGTATGAAGGGCACGTGACATGGCTGTTACGGTTCACTTTCACTAGTCAGTTTAGAGAGGGAGAGTGTTCCCACTTCTTCTCGAACTCCAGAAGGCTTCCTGATTGTCTTCCTTTGAATTGTCCTCAGTGGCATTATGATCAAGTTTAGGAGGAAGTTAGAGAATGTCTGTGGGTTATGTAAGAAGGACTTAATTTTTCTCCAATCAACATCACTCTATAGATAGGAAACCTAGGGCTGACTCCTTGCTTAGGGACCTGGCTGCTTCTGTCTTCTTGGACAAAAGGAGGAAGGCCACCAGCAAGATGTTCATTGTCACTCAGTTCTTCCCACTGTCGTCAGGGATATAGTAGTCCTGGGAGTCCACTCCATATTCTCTCTGCCTCTGGCCAGAACTTCCAGGTAGCTACCCGTGCTTGCAAGAGCAGGTGGGTGCTGTAATTATTCACCTTGCTGGAGGGCAAAAGCCAAGAGTAATCTTGTAAAAGATCAAAGGAAAGGGCACATGTGTCATGAGCAAGATGTGCTATTAAAATAATGAACAGAAATCTTTTTAAAAAATCACACCAATCATGGTGTGGTGTCTCACCTCTGTATTCCCATTCACAGAGACTGTGGTAGGAGAATTGCTGTGAGTTTGAAGTTAGCCTGGGCTACATAATGAGTTCTAGGTTAGCTTGAAGTTCTGAGTTCAAAAAACTTTCAGAAAACTGAAACCAAACCAAGTCAAGCCAAACCAATCACACTGAAATGGCAATGAAAAATATTTGTTGCAGGCCCTTCACCCCCATCCTCTTATTTTGGTGAAATGTCTGTAACATTTACCCTTTTAAGTCTATATTCACATTGCAATGTGCAACCCTTACCATCGTTTCTTCCAGACTCTTAATATTGCAAAGCTTAAATTCTATTACTCATTGAACAGTTAACTCCTCACTCACCTCTCTTACCAGCCCCTGGAAACTACCCTTTCACTTTTCGTCTCTAGAAATGTGACTCCCCTGATTGTGGATGTATAGCACAGTTGTGTTTATGTGACAGGCATAGGTCCCTTGCTATGAGCACCTCAGTGTTCATCCCTGTGTAGCCTATGTCATAGCACATTCCTTGTTAAGACTGTCACAGCTCCTGTCATGCTAATCCTATTGATGGGCTTGGTGGTGTGAGTAGTAAGTGCCTTTGTGGGCCTGAGTGTGTAAAACCTGAGAGTTTGCTTTCACTGAGTTCCTGCGTTTATTTCTTGCAGCTTTTGCCATTGCTATTGTTTGGGCTTTGAGACTGGACTGTGTTATATAACTCAGCTTGCCGTGCGCCGCCTGTCCAAGCCCTGTCGTCGTGGTGATTGGTTCACCTTTATCCATCAGAAGGTGCTAAAACCGATGAATGATAATCCATCCAAATCTTTTTGTTAGAGTCACGTATTCAAGCAAGGAAAAGTTTTCATTATGAATTTTATTTGAATTGTATTTGATACAATCTATGAGGTCAAGGAAGGAAGGGAATAAGGAGATTGTAGTGTTCCCAGAAGGCACTGGCCATTGTCTGCCTGTGGTGCAGAAGGACACGGGTCCTTGGCGTTTAATCAGGTAGGAAATGGCAAAGGAGACCGGACATTTCCACCCTTTGAACAGCTATGTTGTTGTGCGCCTGGACGGCTGACTGAGGGTCTGCTCTCCTGCATAAATGATTTAACAGTGAGTGTTTTGAGGGAGACCCCAGCCCTCGAGTAATGCTTTTGTTGTTCTTGTTAAAACTGACACAAATGATTTGGCTTTTTTAGTGTAAGAAGATGGGAGTGGAAATTTGATAGGATTGCTGTCTATAAGAGCACATATTTAAGAAAGGCAACCTGAACAGGCCTTTCTGGTTTCTTTGGTTTTTTTTTTGTTTGTTTGTTTGTTTGTTTGAGACTGGGTCTCTCTGTAGCTTTAGAGCCTGTTCTAGAACTAGCTCTTGTAGACCAGGCTGGCCTTGAACTCACAGAGATCCGCCTGCCTCTGCCTCTCCGAGTGCTGGGATTAAAGGCGTGCGCTACCACTGGCAGGTGAACAGGTCTTTCTAATCTTCAACTATAAAACAAAGCTGAACTTTTTGATGCTTTAAAGAGGCATGGGGTGGGGCAGGGAAGAGCCATTCCATGCTGAAGACAGTTATCAAATTTGCCATTCCCTATGAGGGTATAAACTGTTGATTCTCAACCTTCCTAATGCTGCAACCCTTTAATATAGTTCCTCATGCTGTCGTGACCCCCAGCCTTATAATTATTTTTGTTGCTACTGCATAACTCTAATTTTGCTACTGTTATGAATCATAATGTAAATATC
>LOJH01048742.1:0-12979 GCA_001685095.1 Ellobius talpinus
ATGTTCTCCCTCTTTCTGCTCCTCATTTGGACCTTGTGAGCTCAGTCCAGTGCTTAGGTTTTTATATTGTGTTATAATAAATAAGCATAAAAGAAATCAGTAACAGCAGACAACTAGTTGTGAGCTGCAGTCTAGGTGTTAGGACTTTAACCCATATCCTCTGGAAGAGCAGAAAGTGTTCTTAATCACTGAGTTGCTTCTGCAACCTGGAGTTTAATCTTTTGATAAACTGAAAAGATAACTTGGAAACTGCTACCTGAGATTTTATTCTTCCTAATAAGTGTTATCATTTGGCAGATGTATTATGCAGGCACAGATAGGAATAGGACCTGAAGCTTTAAACACAAACCAATGTTTATTCAATTTTATAATTTTAGAGGTTCTAGAAGATAGTTTAGGAATAGCACTACCCCAAACATAGGACTTGTATTTTTGTTTGCTTTTATAACACAAAACATTAAAGCCTTCATATTTATTTAGCTTAATATTTTAATGTTGAAACTTTCCTTGAATAGAGCTAATGTTAGAAGTGAGTCTAACTCAACATATACAGAAAGTCTACAGTAAATCTTACATGGTAGAATTAAATGCTTCACCTCTGGCAACTTAATTATATAGCTGAACTTTTGAGAGACAAAAGCTATCAGAAGCTTAGTGGAAGGTAAATGTTATCACACCTTCTACAAAGAGAAAACAGCTATAAGATATGGTACATTCTGCATAAAATAATTGAGCTCCTGTAACAAAAGTTCTCTGTAACAGAAGATTGATTGAAGCATTTAAGGTAGATTGTTATGACATAACATGGAGATAGAAGTAAATTTTGTTAAGGCTTTGTAGTCATTACAAAAATTACTGTTAAAACAGAATGAACTATTTTTTGTCTTTACTATGTCATCAGACAAGTTCATCTTTGGAGTAAGAATGCATTGAAAAGTATTGGTTTAGTAGTGGAAGTAGATTTTAAACTTTTATTTTTCCATTTAGTCAGTCATGAGGCTCATGTGAATAATAGCAGCAGCAGATGCAGAAGGATCAGTAGTTTAAGGCCTCTCTGAGCCTCAAATCAAGACCAGTTTGTTTTGGTTTTTGGTTTAAGACAGGGTTTCTCTATGTAGCCCTGGCTGTCCTGGAACTCACTCTGTAGACCAAGCTGGCATTGAACTCAGAGATCCGCCTGTCTTGCCTTTCAAGTACTAGAATTAAAAATGTACACCACAAGACCTAGCTAAGATACTAGGCTGAAAATAAACAAGAGCATAGCCAAAGAAACAAAATACACAGAATCTTTGTTGTTGTTCATTTTAGCCCCATATTCTTAATCTCAAACAGTCCTCTTGTTTCAGCCTCCAAAGTAGCTATGGGTACAAGCTAATGCTACTGTACAAGCTGTAGTGAATTATTTTTGCTGGATCACAAGGTCCTAGAGAGGTGATTGAATATGACTTTTAAATAGGTGGTTCTATAGTTGTACTGAACTGGTCATTCCCTTTGTGGGCTATTGTCTTCTATCTCCTGTGTTTTAAAAGAGCACCTTTATGATATGGCACATATTTAGAGTAGAACTTAACATGTAAAAATGTAAAACCATCATGAAGAGCAACTGAAAACTAAAAAATTGAGAACTATATCTTTAACTTGAAGAACTTGGATCATGATAAGCTTTTATTTTAAAAGTTTTATCTAGGAAGAGGTTCTGCACAAAACTACAGGAACACTCAAACTTCAAATCTCTGAAGAGAAAGAATAGTTTGACTTGAGAAATAGCCGTTGAATAAGCAGTAGCCAGTCTCCAGCTGTTGACAGGAATGCATAGAGAAAGAAGATAGGTTGCAAAGAGGATTTGTAAAGTTAGTAGTATTTACAACAAACGACTTTAGTCTTCACTCTGGTTTTTATTTTCAGAACACTTTTGCCATTTCAAATAGGCTATCAGTCACCCTGTTTATGATACTGATTAAGCACTACATTTTGTTAATCATGTGTTTGGTTTTTTGAGACTTTTTAAGACAAGGTTTTTATGTGCAGCAGTTCTGGCTGTCCTGGAACTCTTGTAGAGCAGGCTGGCCTTGAACTCAGAGATCTGCTTGCCTCTGCCTACCAAGTGCAATGACTTGTGTTTTACTTAATACATTAAGCTTTTGTTTTTATTGCAGATTTAACTTCTTAGTACTGCAGTGTAGATTGGACAAGTACAATAGAGATTACACAAACTTGATGTAACATTGAAGGAAATTTAACAAAGGAACCTGCCTTTGGAATTCTTAGATGATAAGCATTGGTCATCACTTTTAAATTACTCAAAAGTTGTTTTTATTTTAATTAATAATTACCATGGATGCAGAGTCCTTTAACTTCTGGATTTTTGATCCCCCAGAAAGTTTCCAGAGTGCTAGGATTATAATACCTGGATGAACAACTCCTCACTTTCTGTATTGGAGGTTGGGGATTTGAACTTGGGGCCCTAGTAAACTAGGAAAGTACTCTACTACTGATGTAAACCCCAGCTCTTTGAAAAGCTATTTTTATAATAAAAGTCAGATCTTACATATTATCAGACCATATGAACTCTTAGTCTGTAGTGATATGGGGGAGCGCAGGCCTGCTTTTCGTCCCGCCCGGGAAACTCATTAGAATAATGTTGCTTGATAATCAGATCAAGATTACATAGGTGTTCTCTTGCATTTTCAATTCCTTTCTACTCAGGGCAGAGCTAATAATTTTTAATCTGTATGAAAAAAGATTAATTTTTCAGTATTTAGAGTTTTTAGGTAGATTTTAAAGACAAGCTAAGAAAACTTGAAATCATTAACATTTTCTCTCAAAGTTATAGATACAGGACAGGTGTCATGGTGCATGTCTTTAATCCTAGCTCTCGGGTGGCAGAGGCAGGTGGAACTTTTTAAGTTCGAGTCCATCTTGTTCTACATAGTGAGTGCCAGGATATCCAGGGCTATGTAGAGAGACCCTGTTTTGAAACTCAAAAAAAAAGTGTGTGTGTGTGTGTGTGTCGAGGGGGAGAGAGAGAGACTGAGTTCATGCAAAGGTTATGCTAATATTTTAAGATGTGTTTTTCTGATAGTGAATGTTTCTTCTGAAGATTCCTTGGTGAACAGACTGAATTGCTGAAGACATTTTAGAAAGAATGTGTAGCTTGTCAGTATTTCAGTCTAGATTAGACTATTAGCCGTGATTGACAGCTTACTGCAGCTGATATAAATAAAGTATGTGCAGTTAACAAAATGTGTGGTACAAACGTAGTTGTTTGTAGCTCCCCCTGTTTTGACTATTATCTCTTGTTTTATTAGAACTCTTATCAACATGGTACTTGGAGAGAAATTTATTATCTGGAGATTTAGATTTTAATGAATCCTTAAGGTGTTTTTTTTTTAATAAACACTCTTAGTATACACAGTTTGCCTGTGAGGAAAGTTATCTCGCTTTCCTTACACTACAAAATCCTGATTACTGGGGAAAGATGGGGCCTTTTGAAAACCTTTTGTTATTTTGTGGCAGGGTCTCAGATATTGGAAGCTTGTATTGATTTTCTGTGTAGTCAAGTATTATCTTGAACTTCTAATTTCTCCTTCCTTCCTTCTCTTTAGTGTGAATACTGGGATAAGAAACATGTACTGCCACACTGGTTTATGTGGTTCTCGTGATTAAATATAGGACTTCATACTTTTTAGACAACCACTGTACCAACTGTGTGTTCATCCCTGCAAATTTTCTTTTTGAGTTTTTCAATTAAGAAAATGGAGAATTAAAAGTAATGATATATCAAA
The DNA here is from genome assembly GCA_001685095.1 of Ellobius talpinus. Taxonomy (NCBI): domain Eukaryota; kingdom Metazoa; phylum Chordata; class Mammalia; order Rodentia; family Cricetidae; genus Ellobius; species Ellobius talpinus. Next base: position 3,786 of record LOJH01048742.1, read on the forward strand.
AGAATAAAAGCAATTTTAAATCATTAAGTGTTAAAAAAGGGAGTGAACAAACATTTCCTTATTTAATTTGGATAAACTTGTTCCCACTTTTATAGCTTCTTGGATATTGCTAATTCCTATCAAATATCCTTTAAACATTCAAATGATATTTTAAAGATCATCTAATAGGCAATTTCACAAAGCTAGCAGTAAACACAGGTAAGTAGAGGTCCAGAGATTCCTGATGGTATCTATGCTAGTGACTAAGGGGAAAGATAGTCCTGAAGGACAGCAATTTGTGTTTCTAATAAGTAAAATATATGGGATAGAATGTCTCACAGTGCTTTAGAAAATGTTGCCTTTGGGATTGGGTGTTCAAGGAGTCAGGGTCTCTTTAGTCCTATCTAGTCTGGAAGTCACTATGCTTACTAGGAAGACTGAATTGACTTCAAACTTGGAGCAGGCATCCTGACTCTGCATTTGATTTCTGTGCCTATAGAGGTGTATTGTCTATTGTACCTTACTAGATAATGTCAATTTTTCTTTTGTTTCTTTTTGATATTTTGAGACAGGGTTTCTCTTGAGTATCCCTGGCTATCCTGGAACTTTGTAGACCAGGCTGGCCTCAAATTTGGCGATCCATGTGACTCTGCCTCCCAAGTACTGAGATTAAAGGTGTGGCCCCACCACCTCTCAGGTAAAATCTTTTTTTATTCAAATGCATGTGCATGTTTATATGGATAGGATATGTGCGTGTTTGAGTTGTGACAGGACAACCTTGAGTGTCATCCTCAGAAATACCATGTACCTTCTGAGACATGACCTCTTACTTGCCTTGACCTCACCATTTAGGCTGGCCATTGAGACCCATATGTCTTCCTGTTTCTGCTTCCCTGGTGTTGGGATTACAGCTGTGTACCACCATACCCAGCTTTTATATGGGTACTGGGACTTGAATATAGGTTCTCCTGTTTGCACAGCAAGCACTTTACCAATTGAGCTACCTTTCCATCCTTCAATAATAAATTTTTATGTTTCAAGCTCTGAACTAACTTATATGGGTAATCATATAATTTGTGTCATAGTAGTGTTACATGAACTCATGAGGAAACCAACCCTATTTCATAATTTTCCAAAGGTTACATTCATGAAATTCTATGACTGCAGAGTCTAAGAGTTAACCAATAGTGAAATACTTAGCTCAGAACACAGTAGAAATGATTAGTAATAGCCTACATCTCTGTTGCCTTTAAAGATCAACCATTACATACAAAGCATACATAAAGATTGTGGCATAATACATATAATTTAAGTTCTTATGATCAGGAGTTCCAGATTATATTCAGCTGCATAGTGAGCTTGAGGCCACAACCCAGGCCACAGGAGACCCTATCTTAAATAGCCACAAACAAACACAAGATGATATAAAACTTCAGACTTTGGAACACGTACAACTCCCTTTGAATTAGCCACAAGTGTATCAGCATCTGAAGCTGATGCTACCTACCATCAGATGGTACCAGTACTCAACACTTGGCTTCAAAGTAGCATGCTAAAAGCTTTGTCTGCTCTCTATGGATTTGGGATAGATTCTGTTTCATTAACTAAATAGCTAGCTAGAATTGTCTAAAAAGCTTTTTAACTTGTTACTGACTGGGACTTTTTCAGGGTTTTTCAAAATCTGTAATTTTAATATATATACATGGCTTATAACAACTGTATTAGATTAGTAGAGGTTTCTATTCATTTGTTTTTGTTTTTCGAGATGGTTTCTCTGTGAGGCCCTGGCTGTTTTGTGACTCACTCTGTGTAGACCAGGGTGTTCTTGAACTCAGATCTGCCTGCCTGTGCCTTCCAAGTGCTAGGTGGGCTACCACCTCCCTGCTAGACTAGTAGTTTGTAAAGTATGGTCTCTCACCATGAGCATTAGCATAGCTTGTTATAAATGTACATAATGGCCTTAGTAAAACATTGTGTCATTCACTATCCGGGATTGGCCTGGGAAAGAGTTGAAGTCTTATAATTAGATCTATTCATGTTGAGGTTTGACAACCACTTGATGATTCATTTGAACCCACTCTTATCCATTGCTCTCAGGTCCCTGATACTAAAGAGAAATAAAGGAAATGGTAACTATATGACTACTTATCTAATGTAAATACTTTTTATTAAAGGTCAGGAGAAATGTGAGTTATTCCCTAAATCTTAGTGTTCATGCTTACTTTATTTAACATTTGACTTACTGATTTTATCTCTAGGGGCTCTCAACCAGTTTCAGGATTCTACCTGAAGTATTAAAAAAAGAAACAGAAATTAACAGTAGTATTATCACAAGCTTATGGCTATACTAATAGCATCAAACTTTTGAGATTATTATTTTTTGAGATGAAGTTTTATACAATCAAGTCCAGCCAATGATTTGTTGAAAGCCTCGTACTCCCATCTTCCAAGTTCTGGAATTACAAGTATTTACCACTACGCCCCACTTTCTAAATTTATCAGTAATGAACTAGCAATTTAGGTCAGACAAATCCACAACCTTCAAATTGTTAGAGCACTCCTGGTTTTTATAAGCAATACTAGAATTATTTATTATAAGACATACTTAAAGTTATGGTTATTTGTAGTAGTCTGTTGTCCAGAAGGAAGCACATTTGCAAATAATAGCTGTTATTAGAGTTCTCAATGCTATCAGTGCTGTTATTTGTATTAAAAAGTATTGAGTGGCATCTTCTGCAAGGTGAATATTTACTCTGCAATAGGATGAATATAATAACTTTTTTAAAAATATATATTATATATACAGTGTTCTGCCTGCATGTGTGCCTATATACCAGAAGAGGGAACCAGTTCTCATTCCAGATGGTTGTGTGCCACCATGTGGTTGCTGAGAATTGAACTCAGGACCTCTGGAAGAGCAGGCTCTTAACCTCTGAGCCATCTCTCCAGACTCAAATATAATAACTTTTAAAGTTACTCAGATTAATGATATGAACTGAAGTACTGCAATTATAACACCTGAGAGGTTTTCCAGAATAATGATGTAAATCAGAATAATTAGTATGTGAAGTATATAAATCCACATTTTTAGTATACTAGAGGGCATCATGATTTTTTGAAATTTACTTTTAGATTTTCAGTGTATTTGCACACCTTCTTTGGTGGGGAGTGGTGTCAGGAAATTGGATCCTCTGGAGTTAGACATAGAGGTGGTTGTAAGCTACCCAGCATGGGTGCTGGAAACTGAACTTTGGTCCTCTGGAAGAGCAGTTCTCTTAACCACTATGCCATCTCTCCATCCCCCTTTTTGAGGCAGATTCTCACGTAGCTCAGGCTGGCCTTGAATTTGCTATGTAACCGAAGCAGGCTTAAATTCCCAATCTATTTCCCAAGTGCTATGGTTATAGAAATGCACCATTTCCAAGTTCAAGTTCTTTAATTTTAGGATAAGGTTTAAGCCTATTATTTACCAAAGTAACTGGCATCAGACATTTTTTTATTTGTGAGGTTATGGTAATGGGTATAAAGATATGTCATATGTGTACTGTTGGTGTTGTTTCAAAATTTTTCATAATATGAAAGTGGTCATATTGAAATTGGGGAGGATACTTGGTTTCGTAGGAATTTTTCAGTTGATAGAAGCTCTATCACTGTAACTCATGTGTTCCTGGAACTTGGAGGGTCCACTTGTGCCAGCCTTGTGAGTTCTGGTATCATGGGTATGTGCACTACCATGCCAAGTAGTGTTCACCTATGTTCAAACAAGGTTTTGGTATTAAAAATCTCTTGTCTATAGGGATCATAAATATTTGGTCATTTTCAAAGTTGTATCTATCCCTAATATTTTAATTAAGGCAGAATATGCTATGGATAAGAATTAATAGAATTAGTAAGTGGAGGTTAATTATAATCATATTAAGAAGAAGAATTGAAGCAGTGCTTGTTATTGCTGCCAGTGTCCATACCATATTCTCAGTCTTGGTGCATGTCTGCAAATAGAATCTGCTGAGTCAGTTGTGAATAAACTAAGTAATGTTTTTAGATAGAAGCAACTTCTATAAAGTAGTAAAAATGATTTTTTTTAAAGAATATTGATGTTGTGATCATTTAAATTTGTTTTTAAAATGCCAGATAGGTTTTCTAGATTTTAATAGAGACTTTTCTTAAACGATTGCCATGTTGATCTTGAGTATAGGGCGCTAGAATCAATTTTGTTGCAATACTAGTCCTGTTTCTTGTTTGTTACTCATGTGTTTACCAAAGGTTTCCAAGTATATTCTAGTCTTCTATGAATTACAAGGTTCTGAATGGATGATACTCAAAAGGATACTGGAAGACATTAGATGTACATATGACATTATTATTCCATGAGTTGTGAAAAGAGGCTTTATACATACGAGTTGGCTTTGACTTTTAAATAAATAGCATGTCTACACTTAAGTGTGTCTTGCATGATGGTCATAAGTACTGTATATTTTATCCAAATAAGGTGTTTAGTATGCACATTCCTGAGGGATCCTTCCTCATACCTGTATTAAGTGAATCTTGGGGAAGGCCCAGAAATCTGTCCTTCAGATAGATGACCCAAGAGCCTATTAAATATACCAGAGCAGTATCATATTTTTAAGTATTTTATTGGAATTACAAGTCTTAAGTGTATTTGTAAGATTTTATTTTTAATTATTTGAGAATCCTATACATGCATGTGTTTTGATAACATCCACATTCCACTCTATACCCTCCAGCTTCTCCCATATCTGCACTGCATTTGACTCCCAACTTTGTGTTCTCTTTTATTTAAGTTCAGAACCCACTTAGTGCTGCTTGCATGTGCATGGGCATAGGACCATCTGCTGGAGCATGAGTAGTTTCTCAGGCTGCTTCTCTGAAGAAAAATTGACTTTCCTTCTCCAGGCAGCCATCTGTTGCCAATAGTCCTCATTTCGTGGTGGGACTTCATGGGCCCTCCCTATCCATGGTAGGCTTTTTGCTGCCATGATCTTGTGCAGGATTTATGCATGCATTCACAGCTGCTGTACATTCGTGCAGTAGGCTTATCATGTTCAGTATATACTGTTCTGCTGTGCATATTTGTTACTTCTGACACTCATCTTTCCATCCTCTCTTCTGCGATAACCCTTGTGCCTTGGGAAGGAGGTTGTGATAGGTACATCCCATTTAGAGCTGGGCACTAAGATAGTCTTAGTCTACCACTTCACCAGGTGTGAGTCTCTGTATTAATCACCATATGCCAAAAGATGCTTCTCTGATGAGGAATGAGAGGAGCACTTATTTATGGGTGTAATGAGAACAACTCAGGCTGGGGTAATAGTAGCTCAGTGGTAGTGTTTACCTGTGGGTACAAGGCCCTGGCTGTGTTCAGTGTGAATCTCTATGAGTTTGAGGTCAGCCTGGTCTACAGAGTGAGTTCCAAGAGAAGAACTCAGGGCAGTTTAATACTGGGTGCATTAAGTAGAATAATATTTGCTTGTTTTAAAACTTAAAACTTTCTGTTTTAATTTCCTCCTGTAAACATCTAATTGATGTGTATCTTTTCTCACAACTCTGGAAAAATGCCTAACAGTGGAATGCTTTACCTTTTTAAACTATTGAATAAACTCAGGTTATTTTGGTAAGTATTTTAAAGTAGTGTGTTTTTGGCTTAGATATACTTAACAGAATTTTGTTTCTACCTTTATAAAAATAGTAATTCATCATTGCTAATGTTTTTGAAAATGAGATGTATTGCTATATAATTTGTAAAAAATCCAATATAAGTTGTTTTAAGTAAACTGATATCTGTAAGCCCTAAATTTAAGGTGTGGGATGTCCTAATATTTTCTGTTAGAATATGAAATGTTTTCTTTTTGCATGCAGCTTGACATTAAAGATTTTCTAAACTAGAACATGCCTACAGACGAATGGTGTCCTTATTTAAACATTTTCTCCAGGAAGCAATGTTTTGAAGGTAGTGTTTCATTGGTAACTGCCTTATTTAATAATTTTGAGCCATAGAATTTTTAGTTGACAGGCCACATATTAAAAATGAAGTTTCAGTATTGAATACAAACCTATTTCCGTTTCTCTGTAATAGAATTCTGTAGACTCTACTCATCAATAACTGTTACCAAAAATGAGTTTTTAGTTGTTAAATAGCATTTAGTTAAGGATAATTGAAAGTACCTACTTTGAAGAGTAACTTAAAGAATTTCATTACATTTGGGGGCAGTGAAACTTTTTTTAAAGAAAACTTAAAAACTTTTTATTTAATGCTTATTGGGAATCTAAATCTCACCGAAGTGGCATAAAATCCAGGATGTACTAACTTGGACCTGTGTAATAATGCTTTGATTTCTGGGTTCCTAGAAAACAGGAAAGGACCTTAGGTTCTTCCTCCCATGGGAGTAGAGATTGGACTCTGGTATAGTAGTAAGGAAAGTTGACCTTGCTCTATTGCTCCAATTCTTTATGAATACTTTAAATCATTTAGAAATTGTTCAAGCTTCCATTTCCCTAGAGTGTTTACACAGTCAGTTTTCCTCGGTGTAAATGCTGGAAGAAATAGCTGCCTAGACCAATTCGCAGTAACTCCAAGCCTCCTGGGAAATGGATAGCTATATTAGCAATTGCTTATACTTAAATAGACTTTATCAAGTTCTGGTATAATTAAAAGTTTAGCTACTTAGAGATATTTTACTTGCTATTTTAAGAACACTGAAGTAAGTATATTTGTTCTTAATTCTACATAGAATTCTGTTTTCATAAATATTGTTGGGATATGGCTTAAGTCTTGTTACTCAGGAGTCATGTGGTTGGAACATGTTGATTGACAGAGTAAGAGCTGTTTTCATCAAACTTATAGGTTGGAACCTACTTTTAAGTCTTTAGCTCAGTATGGAGGAATGTCCTTGAAATGTATTATGGAACCTAGTCTTTTGACTTCATATTTCATGATGGGCTCACTTTCTCTCAGACATGCTGTCACCATTGTGCCACATCGCTGTGACAAATCTGTTAGTTCTTCACCAGAGAGAAATCAGTGGTGCCTATCTGGTCTTGGACTATGAACCCCAGAACACAAACTAAAGATAATTTAAAATGAAAAACTTATCTTTATGAAGTTATGTAGCTGTTTTGTTACAGTGATGCAAAACAAACTAATGAATGTGCCACCTAACTGCTTAGGCCACCGGACCCTTAGGAAAAGGAATAGCATAATCAAAATCTGTTTCAGATATAGTGGCTACAATGCTTAATACTTGATTAAGAGACTTTGGGGCTGGAGAAATAGCTCAGAGGTTAGGAATAGTTATTGACCTTGCTTATGACCAATGTTCAGTTCCCAGCACTTACAAGGTGACTCAGAACCATACATAACTCCAATTCCAGCCAGGATTGCTCTCTAGACACTACCTGCACATGGTCTGCATACATACATACTGGCAAAACACTCATACACATGAAATAAAAATATTTTTAAAAGCTCTTTAATTACATAAAAGCAGGGTTCTTTTTACTGAAATATCTGATCATGTTTTGAAATATTCTTCAATGCTTTTTATCCCAAATGTCATAAAGTGAAAACAAGTTACTTGCTTCTCAGTAAAAACTTGGCATTTTACTGTGTAAGTGCTGTGATAAAAGTATTTACATTTGGAGTACAAGCTAGAGGCTGTTGTGCTTCTATGATCTGGAGGGGAACTGGGAGAAGGATAAAATGAGCTTGAGAGTAGATACATGTGACTGGATTGTTGAGGTGTGTGGCAGGAAGAAATGACTCTAAAGATAAATTAAAAGTTATGGGTATAGTTGTACTTGGGCAGAAGGACCATGAATTTGCGGCCCAGCTGGGCTACATAGTGAATTCCAGGCAAGCCCAGATGACAACATGAGACAACAAATAAGTAAGTATTTCTAGTTAAACACCAGAGAAAGGTGCATGGATTTTTTTTGACATTCCTAGAAGAACAAATAAATGACCCTTTTATTGTGAGGGCAAGGAAAAAAGAAAGCACACAGTTTTGAAAACTAAGAACCATTTAGTTGAATGGCCTTAGATGTGTCTTTAGTGACATTGGTGGACACCCTGCTTTTATCTCCAAAAAATAATTCTAATGAGCTTCAAGAGTTAGCAGATAATTGTCAACCATAGTACTTTTAAGATCTGTCCCAGTGTTTGAGCCCAGGTTTACTCTTTCCTGGTGTTTCCGGATCGTGACTAATTGGAATGACTTCTGGGGCCTGGAAACATTCCAAAGAAAGTTGAAATCCTTCAACCAGAAACAAACTGGCATTGGAAAGGCTCAGGCATTAACTTTCCTGGGTTCCTTGAGAGTAGGCATATGAACAGGATCTGGGATGATTGACTTGGTTAATTTGTGTTAGAGAGCCATTTAGCCATTTCTAGTGTGCTGTGTTTAACCCAAGAAACAAAAAGAGGTGTAGAATATATAAGAAATGTATTCAACACAGCAAAAAATGGAAGGAGATAAACCACCATGAAATACTGGAATTGGTTTAGGCCATTCAGAATGGAAAAGATAAAACATTCTAGGAAAGGAATTTTGAAGATCGCAAATGAATAATTAGTAGAGAATCTAAAAAATTTAATTATAGAGGAGTTTTATAACTGGCAGAATCTAGAATACTAAGCAGCACCAAGAAGAAAAGTTACCAGAAAGAAAACAAAAAATTTTAATTAAACTATACTTTATTGCTTAGCTGTGAATACCATTAGGTCAACATGTTAAAAATACTGACTTTAAAAGTCATTACATGGTATAATATGCTTACAAGAATAAGGAAGTTTATCAGCTTTCATTTAAAAGTATGGTGTCTAGAAGAAGAAAAGCTTGAAGCATCTGCTTATCACTATATAAACAAGTTATTTTACTTCTGCAATTTATCTGCAGGGTTAGGATAAAATGGCTACTTGTCATAGGATTGCTATAAAAATATGTAGCCACTTAGAATAATTCCTGTTGTGAATAAATCCTATGTAGAAAGTATGAGGGAGTGGAGTAGATGTGAGGGATATGATAGAGTAACATCTAAAAAGTACAGAATAGCGTATTGTTTGAGGATGTGGAGATAGTTGGGAAATGGCTTTGAGGATAGAGAGAAACTCAGTAGTAGATTGCTTGCCTAGCATGCCTAGGGCCCTGGGTTTGTTTCTTTCTTTCTTCCCTCCCTCCCTCCCTCCCTCCTTCCCTCCT
>LOJH01048743.1:0-12979 GCA_001685095.1 Ellobius talpinus
TTTAAGGGAGAAATGGTTTATTGGCTATAATCCAGGTCATGGTCTGGCATTGCAGAAAGTCAGGGCAGAAACATGAAGCAGAGAGTTACATTCACAGTCAAAGCAAAGACAGAATGAATGCGCATTCCTATTCTAATCTTTCTTCTGCCACTCTTACACTGCACAGGACCCAAACCCAGGGAATGATGCCACCCACCGAGGGCTGGGCCTCTGCATATCAGTTAACATCATCAAGTCTGTCATCCCCCCACCCCCATACCTTGTCCTCCCAGACATGCCCATAAATCAGCCTGATCTTGATAGGTCCTCATTGAGACCTCTGCTCAGGTGATTCTAGATTTGTCAAGTGCACAATTATAGATAACCACCCCTTTTGCTTTAAATGTTACTGTATCATTTTTTAAAAGTATATGTCTGACAAGTTTGTCCATGTAATCTTATGTGGTAGAAATGGCACAGCTGCAGTACATGTGCCATAGAGGATGAGGATTATGTCATTAACCTGGCTTGGTCTTGGCTCTTGGAAGAAATAGATCCTCTAAATAGCCTCCTTAGCTTCAGACATACTTTTCAATTAAAACTTAACAAGAAGTTGGATTTTTACAATAACATTATACATAAATCTTTGAGTGTATTCATCCCTTTTCCCATTTAAAATAAAATTATACCCATAATACAAGACCTTTGAGAGGCACTAAACATCTGTGGATGTGAGAGAGCTTCCAGATGCTGCTTAAAAGGTGACAGAAGAGTCTGAAATTGAAACAGAACAAACATAGTATGTACATGGGAAGACTAAGTATATTAAAACATGATCAGAGTAGGTAGGTCTTTGAGCCTAAAGTATTTTCTGTTATTTTTTATTCTAAAGTGCATAGAGGTTATTTTTAAACACAGTGCTGGAGAGTTTATGTAAAAATAGAATATTTTTTCTTACTGGAAAAGTTGGTGCTGAACGTGTTGGCTATCTCAGTTAAGTTTCCGTCCATTTCAGGAAGGGGCAGGGCCTTCTGGACTGTGCTCTAATGCAGGTGATGGTGAACTGCTGGGTTTGCTTGTCTGTAATCTGGTGCTGAGACTGGGGCCTTACATTTTGCCTTATTTGTCATTAAGAAGAAAAGTAGTTATCAAGACGAGCCACCTACATAGAAGAGTCAGATGTCTCCCTGGAGTAAAGGGTTATTCAGTTTCAGATTGAAGCAAAGCAGGGCTGCACTTTGCCTTTGTCACCTGACTTCTTTACTCAGTGACACACAACTCAGCGCACTCCCATTTTAAACAGATTACTGTATCAATTATAATGTTTTTATAAATTTAAAAACATTTCTACAAATATAGTAATTTATACAATACTAACACATTAATATTTAGCAATTTGTTTTTAGAAAAAAATATAACAAGAATTATTCTGAAAAGAATGTTTTTGAATATTTGATTCTGACTTTTTCTATGAAGTGAATTTTATTCAGCTGATTAAACCAGTAAATAATTTACTTTGTTTTTCTTTAGATCACAAATCAAGACAAACCACTCTCATTTGGTATTTCCCTTCAAAATCTCAGCATGCAGGTACTTTGTTCAAAAAGGAAATGTAACTTTTAAAATAGTGTAATATAGTCAGGTTTATGATTATGATTATGTCAGTATCAGAACTGTACCAAGTATGTATTTGGTTGCCTGTATAGAAGTGGTCTAGAAAGTCCTCAGACTGGATTGGAATTGAATAAGTAAGGGCACATATCATAAATTTGGTTTTTTAAGTTGATTCAGATATTTTATATAGGTCTTCTGTAAATTACTCTATTTTACATTGGTTTTCACTTTTATCTTTGTAGCTACATATAGTACAATTCAACTTAACTCCAGTTCAGCATTACATCTTCCATTTTATTTTTGTGTATAGTTTCTTTTTAAAACATGGTCTGCAAGTGAAAAAGAAAAGTAGGAGGGAGTGGGAGAAGTCAGAGTTTACTCAGTAAAAGTGGATGATATCTGTTGTCAGTGCTGCTGGCATACCAAAAATGTAGAGAATTACATAGAGAAAATCATTGCCACAGTAGCAGTGGTTTTATTTATTTAAAGTATTTTATGTGTATTTGTGTGCACCATATGCACATGACAGCAGCCCACAGAAGTCAGAAGGGAGTGTTGGATCCCCTGGGACTGGAGTGACAGGTGATTTTGAGTCACCATGTGAGTGCTGGGAAGTGAGACCTGGTCCTCTGCAGTTGTCAGTATACTTGTTTCTATACACCTCTGAAACCCCACAAACAGTAGGTTTAATTGTTACCTTTAGAGGTTCCTGGAAACTTGTCTGCCATACCAGATTCAAAGAGTTACAAACTCTTGGGTTGGCATCCTGATATGCGTTTTCCATATTTATTATTATAAGGTTTTGCAGTGCTGGGTTTTGGTGTGTTAGGTAAGCAATCTGACACTGAACCACATCTCCAGTGTGAAATCTATGCTTTCAAAGTCATTCTTGGTGATCATAATTCGTGCTGAAGTTTGGGAGCCACACTTGCTGTCAGTTCTTCACACAGCAGTGTGAGCCATCCTTCCAAAATCATGATCTGGTGAGGAGTGGGGACATGGAGCTGTTATCCCAGCATCTGAAAGCTGAGGTAGTATCATGAGGCCAAGTCCATCTGGGTTGCATATCCAGACCCAGTTTGGACAGAAATATGCAAAGAAAGATTTGCTTACTGTATTTCCCATTTTTTATTTTTAAAATTTTGAAGTGTTTTGATTTGAACCTGGGGCATCCTGTAGTGTTCCTTGATAAGAGTTCTTATTATATATTGGCCTTGTCCTCAGTGACTTTGATTACCCTTCGTTTAAAATCTGTGATCTTGTCTTTATATTGTCTATAAAACCTTTGAAATTGGACCCTAAGTAATGTATTTGGTTTTCCCCTTTTCTTCCTGTGTTTTATTCTCTGGCCATATCTTTGGCCTTTGTAAAAAACCAAAAACAACAACAACAACAAAAAACAAAAACAAACAAACAAGTGAACGAAACAAACTATATATTCCCGTCTAGAATTATAATCTTACAATGAGTAGTTTTTATTCATTGCGTATGAACCACTATATCATGATCATAAGACTTATTTTTTCTGGAGTCCTTTCAACAAGCGTATGATTTTAGGTTAGTTGTTTTATCTGGCACACCTCTGTGTTTGATTTTTTTTGCCATGTTCTATCTGCTGTTTATTAAATCTCTAAAAATTACCTGTTTGAAATTGTTTATTTCTATTTGTTTTTGACCAAAGAAGTTCCTTGAAAGCAAAGCATTAGGGTTAGTGGTCTGATAATAGTATTTTTGACTAAATGATATGTTTTCAAAGGCATTTTTATGAGAAATTAGTCTCAGGGTATGATAGATAATGACTTGCTTATTGTATATATAATGGTATTTTTTTACTTATTTATATTTTTTCCTCTTTAGACAACTGATCAAAATTGGATTCCATGTTTACATGATGAAACTGAAAAACTAGTTCGTAAGGTAAAATAAATTCTAACCCATGGATTTGGTGAAAAAGAATTTTGGAAAGACAAATGATGATGTTGATGATTTTTGTTTACATGTGCAAAAGTTTATGTGAATTATATCTGTTTGCTTTATTTAGAGTAAGACTCAATTACTTGAGACTTATGAGCATAGTAAACATTAAAAATTCTTTAAAAAATTAATATACATTAATAAACTTGATTTATTTTCAGCTAATCCGATTAGATAATCTCTTTGCTTACTGGAATGTGAAGTCTCAGATGTATTATCTGAATGATTATGATGAATCTTTGGTAAGTAAATATTTGTATGTATATTTGTTGTACCATATTTTGTATAGTGTTTAACTCCCAGTCAATCATCCATCCTTAGAGTCAGTATTGCTTCTAAACAAAATCCAGTAGGATTTTTGGAAACAGAATTAACTGGAACATTCTTTCATAACAGTTAATGATGGATTACTTAGCCATTTTAAAATTTTTTCCTTGTGGAGTATGAATTATTTATTTGTAATTGCTCTTAAATATTCTTTTAGATAATATAAATTTGTAGGATGAAGATATGTTTGCATAAATATAAATAAAAACAATTTATCTTTTAATAGGTAGCCTTGAAAAATGGTATTGTCAATGAAAATATTGTTCCACATGGTTATGACTTTGGTAAGTTATTAGATAAAATAAAAATATAATTAGAAAAATTAGCATAAACTTATGTTAGCATTGTTGATATACTGGATTATTTTATATTAAATTTTCTCCTAGTTGTGTGTGTGTATATATATATATATGTAAATATCAGAATATACTTTACCTTTTTAACATAATTTTTATTGTTGGACTTTCTGATTACATTTCAAAACAATAGGAAAAATGTCTAACAAAAAAGAATGTTAATGAATTGTATTAAAGTTTAAGGATTATGTCAAGTGGTGGTGGTACATGTTTTTAATCCCAGCATTCAGGAGATAGAGGCAGGCAGATCTCTGTGAGTTTGAGTCCAGCCTGTTCTATAAAGTGAATTCCAGGACAGCTAGGGCTGTTACACAGAGAAACCCTATCTTGAAAAACCAAACAACAACAACAACAACAAAAAAACCCAAAAAACTTCATTTTCAATTTGGTTTTTCAAGACAGTTTCTCTGTAACTTTGGGGCCTGTCCTGAACTCACTCTGTAGACCAGGCTGGCCTCGAGTTCACAGAGATCTGCCTGTCTGCCTCCCAAGTCCAGCTATAGTGATGTTTATTAAGATGTTTCAGAATCACAAGTACAGTTTAATATCACTAGCTGGTATAACCATAGTGGTATGATCTTTCTGTTTATAAAGTGTTCAAATATATATATATATTCTTTTTGTTGAGACAGATGTTGCATTAGTAGCCCAGGCTTGCCTCAAATTTAAGGCAATCCTTCTGCCTTTCCCAAATGCTGAGATTAAAGGCAGGAACTTAAAAATTTTATTTTTTACTGTTGAGTTACTTTAAGTGAGCATATATTACCCCCAGGCCTCAATCCCCACTATGTTAACTCCTACCCTGTAACCCTGGCTGTCCTGGAACTCACTGTGTAGTTCAGTTGATACATTCTCCTGACTCTGCCTCCAAAATGCTGGGATTAAATGCATTCACCTGTGTGTCTGGCCTATATATTAACTTTATGATGACAAGATAATTACTAAAATATAGAAGGAATAATTTTAAAAACGTATTTTAGCCTTGAGAATACTCAATAAACATCAATTGTTGATGCTTAATTTAGTTCTTGAATTTGGCTTCCTGACAATATAAGGCATAGAATATTCTTCAAAGTTTTCTTGGCATAACTGAAAGTTTCCTTTATGTATTTCTATATGTTATGTGTGCTATTTAACCTTTTTATAATTTCCTTAAATGGCTCTTCTGCCAATTTTGGCAGTTTTTGTTATTGTCCTTGTTTCTCTTTTTTGTTTGTTTTCAGTGATGGGGATTGATCCCAGGCAGTCACTCTGTTACTGAGCTACATGCCCAGTCCTTTGTGCCAAAATCTTATTTTCATTATTTTGGTATTGATTTTATTCTTAATTCCTTCTCAGAGGAAATATTAGGTCTGATAACTCTGTATCATGTTTATGATATATCTAGATTTGACTTATATTTTCTGTGTTTTAGAGTCCATTGAAGAAAGAAAATAATTAGTAACTATAAAAGGAGATTGGACTAATAGGATTGACTGGTGAAAAGTAGACTAGTAAGATGAAAGGATGAATCCTATGTTTGAGCTAAGGATAAGGTTCTAAAAAAAGACCCTTTCCCTTGTGTGACTAAAACCCAGACCTTGGTGAAGTGAGATGAACATGGTTAAGGTTCAGAATGTCTCTACTATTGTATTAGCAAAGCGTGTTGGAAATTCAACTCTGTGACTGATGAGATTCTTGGAACTGTATCTCCCTGTCTGTGCTCAACGTTAACAGGATCCTGGGGGAAGGTGTTTGCTGACTGTCCTTAGCTGTTGTGCAGTACAAAAGGCTGATGTTGAGGAAGTCCTCTGTGCAGTAGTAACTGGACACCGGAGAAGCCATCTTAGATCAGGGCTAGGTGTTAGTGAACTTTGCCTCTGTCTGAGCCTGTTAAATGAGTACACTGCAGGACCTGACAGTGTAATTCCCTCCTATTGATTCTCTTAACATAGCATTGGACAAAATGCTAAAAGGGAAAAAATACTAAAATAGTAGTGGCCTAAAACTATGCTTGTTTTGTTTTTCTTTTTAAAGCAAGCATTGGAAAGTGAATTTGATGTTCATAAGTTGATAGCTGCATATTTGTAGGAAGGCAAGGAGAACTGGTTTGAGTTATTCTTCCTTACAAGTCTACTTCCTCTCTTCTCATCTACTTAATGGGAGAAATATACTTTTTTATTTGCTAAGGTGGGCATGATCCAGTAGAACATGAAAAATTAATAATGCAAGAGATTTGGATTTCTGGATTGATGTGGGGGAAAGGGTTGGTATCTGTTGTATGGTCTGGAGTTTTTTTAAGGACAGGACATAATCAGTTCATCTTTAAGACCGTTTTATTGTAAGAGAAGAGTCTTGGTATTAACTGTATTAGTAGGGAAGGTAATAGGAGTTAATCAGTTTCTCTTCAGGGTATGTATGCAAGCATTTTTTAAACATCTTAGGTACTGTAGGCTTTTGAAGAGAGAAACTATGAAATAGTGGTGTAGAAGAGAGAGTGGACTTAAGCCAGAATTGTTTTTGAAGTATGGTTCAAACTAGCAGCCTTATCATCACTTGTAAGGTTGTTTCAAGTGCACATTTCTAAGTCTCTCCAAGGACTTTTGCATCTGACTCTCCTGGCACTAGAGAGTGTAATAATAAGCACTACAGGTGATTCTGATGAGTTCTCAGGTTTGAAAACCATTGGGCCTAGAGTAGGTTAGACACACAACAGGGCCTTATAGTCAGATATTTTGCCTTTTCAGGCTGTAGATAATCTGACACATACTTTTTTTTTTAAAATCAGTCCTTTAAAAGTAAAAAAATTCATTCTTAACTGACCACCAGGAACAGGCTGTAGTATGAATTTGGTCAGTGCCAATAGAAACAAATAAGTCAACCTTAAAAACAATTTAAAAATAAATTGTTGATGGATCTTTAGCAGGGTAAACATGGGAGTGCTGTGTGATTTCCCTCTCCGTAACATTAAGAATTCACTTAATATTTACAGTATTAAAGTGAGAATAATGACTATGATCGTCACCTTTTCCTTTCTAGCCACATTGTGCTGTTAGGTCCAAGTGTACAGTTGTGTTTTGCCGAGCAAGTACTGGTGTATTAAAAGGGCAAACTTGTTGAGGGAATAGTTAAAATAATGGATAAGAAAGTAGAATTAGAGAAGAAATGAGGAAAGGATCATCATTGGGTATGAAGTTACATTTAGCTGGAGCAAGAGGATCTGGAGTGCTGCACCACAGTAGACTGTAGTTAACAGCATGTGTGTTTCAAAAGCTAAAAAGTGAGGCTAGACTTAGCCTGGTTGAGAATGCTTGCTGTTTAGTCATGACAACTAG
Organism: Ellobius talpinus; assembly: GCA_001685095.1. Classification (NCBI taxonomy): domain Eukaryota; kingdom Metazoa; phylum Chordata; class Mammalia; order Rodentia; family Cricetidae; genus Ellobius; species Ellobius talpinus. Next base: position 7,565 of record LOJH01048743.1, read on the forward strand.
AGTTTGGATTCTAGAACCCATGTGGGGCGCCTTACAAATTCCTCTAATTCCATCTCTAGAGGATGTGATGCTCTCTCTCAGCCTCAATGAGCATTCCCACCCCGCCAAATAATTCTTTTAAAAGCAAGGAGAAATACATTGAAATTTTAAGTTATTATACCAGTGTATAATTACAATGTATACATGAATGAAAACAGTGCGTGGATTCTATTAGTATGTGTAACTTTTATATTTATATCTATTAAAAACAAGGAAGAAATAAATAAATCTTAATTTTAGCAGTGTAAGGACACAAGGCAAAAGTGAAGGGTGGTGGGGAGGTGGCAGATCAGTGATTTTTTTTTCTAGGTCCAAAAGTTCAAATATTGATTTATTTTCCAACAATATTTATGTTTAATGTCTAAAATATGTTCTAGAGGTGGTTAATACAAGCATATTATATTTATATACAATTTAGATTACAATTCAGTAGTTAATCCTAGTATAGATTATACTGTCACTGTTCTCCCTCTGCGCACTTATTTCTTTTGCTCCTATCATTTGATCCAAGAAGATGATACTGGGCAAATTCATATTCTGCCATCTACCTATGCAAATTGAAAGGAGGACTAGTTTGCAGAGAAAGATCATAAAATGGAATCAATGATAAATATCTTAACATTTCTAATATTATTTAAAATTAAATTAAATCTAGAATTAAAATTGTTCCTTCTCTACTAATTGATGAAGAGTTTGTCTAAGCAGACTCTCAGCAGTGTTTCTATGTAGGACTGTGGAGAGACTGCTAAAGAGGTGCAAAGAAGTATTTCTAGCTGATTTCCTTAGTGCTAAGATGGTTGAACTGGAACTCTAATTGTTTTTCAATTTGTATTATTTTTCAGTTTTTCGACCTATATCTGCTAATGCCAAGCTTCAGATGAACCGGCGATCAGATTTTGACTTTTCTGACCCCAAAATAAACCTGGATGTTGAGCTACATACCATAGTGATTGAGTTTAATAAACCACAGGTGATTTTCTTTGATGACATTTAGATTGTTAGTTATTGTTTGATAAAAGCAAAGTTAAGATTTAAGTGTTTGCTGAAATTCATAGTTGCATAAATATTCCTTTTAAAACTCGGTAATTTAAGCTTTGCCTTCAGTAGTGAATAGGAGCCCTGAAACGTCTGAAAGCTGTAACTCTGTTTCTCTAGTATTTCAGCCTCATGGAGCTCCTCGAGTCCGTGGACATGATGACACAAAACCTTCCCTACAGAAAGTTCAAGCCCAGCGTGCCTCTTCACTACCATGCCAAAGAATGGTGAATGCCTCAGTTGTTTTGAAAGTTTTAAAAAACGTTAACTAATTTTGTTATTTCTAATATTTAAGAATGTATCACAAAACTAAATTAACTATGTTTTTTAAAAGTTATTCTAAGATTTGGTGCAAACTGATTTGGGTCTAGGAATATATGTTGCTCCCTCTATGTATTAATGAATTGACTCAAGAAATTCTTTAAAATAATTTGCAACTAAAAATCTTAAAATACTATAGTTTTCATGTACTCTTGAAGAATCAATATATTTGAAATAATTAAAACTTTCCTTGGTTTTTCTGGCAGTGCTCCACCCCCTCACCACCAGCCCCTGCCTTTTCCCCCCTCAGATTTCCATTTGACTCATTAGAGCTGTATTAACTCAGCTTGAATATTAGTAACTGAGATGGTTCTGGGAGGTTTATCCATGTAACCCCATTTTTAAATTTAAAAATTTTGCTGTTCTTTTTTAAGTTGTAGTTTAGTTTCTATGACTTGTAGGACATTTTTAAGTAACTATTTGTATAATTATTAACTAGTTTTCTAATTATGCATTAAGTTGTGCAAACTATTTTTTTAACAAAATTGAATGTTTTGTTTATTTTTTTGTTGCAAGATATAGTAATTAGTGGAATGTTGTTATAGAGTGTTCTGATAGAATGCTGTTTCAATAGTCTTGTTGTAGTTACTCATGTTAGAGAAAATAAATTTAGTTTTTGGTATTGTTGATCTGGGTGTTAAGTATGGGGTCTTTTTTTTTTAAACAGGTGGGCTTATGCTATACACGGTATTCTTGAAGTAAATGTTTGTCCCCGTTTACGGATGTGGTCTTGGAAGCATATTAGAGACCATAGACAAAAAATGAAACAATATAGAGAATTTTATAAGAAAAAGTTAACAAGTAAGAAGCCATCTCCTGAAATTCTCATGTCTTTGGAGGTTAGCATTTTAAAACAATCATTGAATACTTTACTGTACATAATTTCTCCTTAGTGCTTTTTTTAACATTTATTTGTGTTTGTATGTGCATGCTCACTGTGGTGTGTGAAGGTGGGGGGTGAAAGGGCAACTTGGAATCCATTTCTCCTTCCCACTATGTAAATTCAGGTAGTCAGGCTTGGTGGCAAGCACCCTCACCAGCTGAGCCAGCTCTATGGCCCTTCCCAGTTTTTAGTGATTGCTACATTTTAATTACTTAGTCTGCTTTTTATTGACCATATTCTTTCTCTCTTATTTGGGTGTTTTGGGGATTTTACTTTTTAGCTGTGTAATATAAGACCTGGTGACATTATTCACTGTGCTTTTGAAATTTATATTATTTTCAGTTCAAAAGGATTTGGGTTTACATACACCATAATGTGAAGCTTCATGTTATTTCTTTTGTAAGTCTCAGAAGTGATTGCCATATCGCTTCTAAACTTCTCTGTTGATGATCTGGTAGATGATATTTCTGTTGTTACTGTCTTACTGTGTGTTAGTGGAGTTTCTTCTGTATGTGTAAGCTCCTTTTTAATCTATGTGCCTGTGTAGCCCTGCTCAGCCACCTGTCCTGGTCTCTTGCTGTACTTCTACCTTAGTCTGCCATCCTTACATGAACTTTCCTGATTTCCTGCCTGTACAAATAATTTGTATCTTAATTTTGTGGTACCTATAGTCTTTAACAGCAGCATGTTTAATTATATGCCTTGAATTATAATATGTAAGCAGAGACTGCTCATATGTTTCCCGGCCACCTAGACCCGAGTAATCACACAGAAACTATATTAATTACAACACCGTTTGGCCTATTAATTCAGGCTTCTTATTAATTAATTCTTACATCTTAAATTAACCCATTTCTATTAATCTATATATCACCACAAGGCTGTGGCCAGCTGGTAAGGTTCCTCATTCCGGCATCTTTCCTTAGGCTGCTACATGGCGTCTCTATGACTTCGTCTACTCTGTATATCTGTTCAGATTTCCCACCTAGCTTTACTCTACTAAGCTATTGGCCGAAACAGTGCTATTCATTAGCCAAAAAAAAGTATACTGAAGGACATCCCACATCAATATTACTTTTGTATTGCTCTTAGCCTTATGGCATAATCTAAAAGGAACTTTTTAAAAAACAGGTAAAATATAATTTGGACAGACCAGGAGTAACTAGCTTTTTTTTTAATTGAATTTTATTGAGCTATACATTTTTCTCCCCTCCCCTCCTGTAACTAGCTTCTTGAAAGTAGTGTAGCCATTTAGAGTCTAGAATTTTCAATGGAAAATTCTGAAAAGATTGAAACTTTACATTTTCCTTTCAGTTTTAAGGTAGATGACTAACTGAAGACAAGAAGTAATGAGGAATTTTTGGGTCTAGACCTTTCAGGTGGTTTCATATTTCATTACTTAGTTATTTTGGTCTTAACCGGAATTCTCTAAGTATACTGGATAGCACAATTCCAAGTCATGCTGTTTTCTAGAATAATAATAAGTCGTAGTTGCTTCTTTTGGTGGAGAAAATTTGAACATAAAACTTGAAAGTAATCATGGGAAGGCACGGATGTGTTAGGATTGTAGCTCTTCTCGGTTTGTGTCCATAACTGTAACAATTTGAAAAGGAGAGAAGTTAAGAGTAGTTTTTAACAGATTTCAAGTACTTGTAAGCCTTGTGTTCATAGATATAAACTATGTCCATAAGATGAAGGCTTTATTACAGTGTTAGTTAAAATGGTCTTGATGTGTTTATTTTATTTGTAATTAAAACCCCCAGTGAAAGACATTTTAAACAGTGCATGTATGTATGTTTTTGAATGTATCCCTATTTATAGAGATTATAACTATATTCATGATAGGGATGATTTCTCTGTTTACAAGTCATTCTGCTCTAATTTCCAAGCTCCTGCATGTGTGTTTGTTTATGTAAGAAAACACTGCATCCCAGAATGTAAGAGAGGACATATTGATGAAGTTCTAGTTTTTGTTTCACACTGCACTTTCTTAGTGTAGTAGCTTATATTCTGAAGTTTAATATGTAACACTTGTTTTACTTATATTTTCAGGAGTTGGAGAAAACCTTGGATGTTTTTAATATAACCATAGCTAGACAACAGGCAGAAGTTGAGGTAATTTCAGATTACCATTAGATTAATAAAAATAGTGTTGATATGAGAGGTAATATTATCAGTTTGTGCAAAATACTGTTTTATTAAGAATTCAAGTGTGTTTAGATTTGATATAAATTTTTGTAATACTTGTTTATTGTGTTAAGATGAAATTATAAGAAATTGAGCTTATGAAAATTTCAGAGTTCATATGTAGATCCAATTTATGTATCTTTGTATATTGCTAGGCCACAAGGAGATTCATATGTTATTCCAAAGTCTTGTTTGGTAAATGTTACAGTTACCATGTTATGTTTTTAGTATGTGATTTTGTTTACATTTATTCAAATTCAAAAGAGATTTATTTTAGAAATATCCTGTTTCCATTTTTTTCGATTACTAAAACAATAATTTGTCATCTATGGGAAAACTTATTTTAGGTAAAGAAAGCTGGATACAAGATTTACAAAGAAGGAGTAAAAGATCCAGAGGATAATGCAGGGTGGTTTAGCTGGCTGTGGACGTGGTCAGAATCAAATGCTAAGCAACAACTAGAAGTTAAACCTGGAAGTATGTTCATTTCATTTTACATTAGTATAGTTAATCAGCAAATGTATAGTCATTAAGTTTTTTAATTTTTTTCTAATTAAAACAGGTATTGTAAGTGTATTCATAACAACAAATTGTTTGATTTATTATCGAAATTATAAAATTACTATTATTTCAAGTAATATAAATAGTTCAGGCAACTCTCCTGTTGGTACAGAGGAGCTTTACACTAGGAGCACTCAGTGTAGCACATGTGGCGTAGTAATAGGTAAATATAAATCACAGAATGCTTTATGCCACTGGAAATTTTTCTTGAAGTTGCTTATTATAAAGTGTTTTTTTTCCTTCTCTTTTTGGAACATGTATGTGTGTATGTGCTGTAACATAAGCCCAGGACTTTGCTTGTATACAGGCTCAGCCCTTAACTGTTGTAAGCAAACAGGCTTTTCTTCTCTCTCTCTCTCTCTCTCTCTCTCTCTCTCTCTCTCTCTCTC